>VZUI01055365.1:0-27594 GCA_013401135.1 Cettia cetti | reverse complement strand
AAAGGGGAAAGGGGAAAGGGGAAAGGGGAAAGGGGAAAGGGGAAAGGGGAAAGGGGAAAGGGGAAAGGGGAAAGGGGAAAGGGGGAAGGGGAAAGGGGAAAGGGGAAAGGGGAAAGGGGAAAGGGGAAAGGAAAGTCAGGTGCAAACAGAGATGCAACTGCAGTGACAAGTGTCTCAATTCTTTTGCATTGACAGGAACCTGTTCTGCCAGTTACTGAAGCAGCAGCAAGGCATTTCATGCTATGTGTGCAACAATATTTATGTACTTCTCACAGACCTGTGGCGGGGAAGAGCTCTAAGGTGCATTTGAGGTTCCATACTTAGTGGAGATAAGAGCTTGGTAACTCAGACTGTGCTGCACAGCCATACTCCAGCACTGCCTGTGCTCCAAACTAGAGGTTGTGCAAGCAAATCAGCACAACCTAATATCCTCTTCAGACCAGCAGCACTGATTGGCTTTAATTTAGCACTGTGTTAACTACCCACACTGGAGCTCACTTCTAACTATCTTGGAAGCCAAAGAAGGACTTGTTTCTGTCTGCCCTACAAAAGCAGCCTTGGAAAGGCTTTCAGAGAAAGCACACTAAGTAGCACAACATTTTAAGCAGCCAAGAAAATACTAGGGATTACACAATTACCTTTAGCCACACTCCTCTCTGGAAATTAGCAGTCTTACTCAGTCAACTCAGTGAAAAGCTTCTCCCAGCTCCCAGTTTGCTCCCTCAACCACAGCCCTGGTGTGTTCTGAAGATGTGGCTCTTTCTAGAGGATAAGCCCTTAGAGAAAACAATAACTTCCTATTTCTTGAGGAGATTGGCACCCACAGCCCTCCCCTTGAAACCAATTAGAAATGAGAAAACAATTCAGTATTTTCTTCAGTCTAGGGTTATAACAGCATTTTTCATATACTGGGGAAAATGTAACAGTTAAGATAATGTCAAAGAGCAAGTTAACATTCTTAACTGATTCTTAAACAAAACTTGTGCTGATACAGAAAAAACTTCAAAACAGAACCCACCATCATAAAATTAGGGCCTACTATCATAAAAGTACAGCTCTCCAAGATAAAATTTTCTTTTACAGGGATATCTTATTTTGGAAAATATAATGGGACTAGGAAAATGGGTTAAGGCCAGAGACATCTTTCGAGCCTTGCTTTTGCCCCTAGAGATGATTCATGATAATATAGTGCAAATATGCAAGCACAGGCATATTCAAGAACCATTCTATTCACGTTGTACTACATGTGGAAAGGCTGTGTAGCAAGCTAATCTTAAAAGCTAATATAGCACTAGGGACATGAGCTGTAGAGTTCACAAGACCCCTTCACCAGCACCAGTAAGCACAGAAGAATTAACATGGGGATATTATTCAACAGTACCCAAAATTATGAAAGGAAGTTAATATATTGTCTTGGTTTAATACATTTGAGGGGGACACTTTAAAATGAGTTACCACCCCTTAGTTTTAACCACTCCCTTTCTACCCTTAAGGAGAAACAAATATGACCAGATATAACTGAAAAACAACAGTTTATTAACAAGCAAAAGCAGGGGTTGTGGTGACGACATGGAGTGGGGCTCTGCTTGTTCCAGCACGGCGCTGCGGTTGCAGACAGGTGTTGCAAAATACCACTTGAAACAGTTTTTGATTGTGAAATGCAGCTTGTAGAGTTGGCAGTGTTGCGACTGGAGGCAGGAAAAAGCCAAGAGGCAAAGGGAGCAGCGGGAGAGAGGCTCTGCCTCAGCGCCTCGACTTCTAAAGATACCGCAGCACCCGCAGCCCCTGCTCCGCCCTTCTGTTTTGTGGCTGCAGGGTCTGAAAGGGACAGCAGCAATTTTGGGCACAGAGAGATATGGACTACAATAACATTTTGGGTTACCCAGGGTACTGGTTTAAACACTTTGCTTTTTCTGTCACATATTCCCAAACACTGGCGCTGAACCCGCACTGACTGGACCTGTCCAACCATCAGATCACAGAACCACAGACTGGTTGCAGTCGAAAAGGACTTTTGGAGTGGTGATCATGTAGTCCAACCTCCGGTCAGGCAGACCCTGTTGTCCAGGGCCATGTTCCAGCTGCTTTTGATGACTGGAGTCTTCAGAATTTCCCTGTACAACCAGAGCCATTGCTCAGTCACCCTCACTTGTGAAAAAGTGTCTTCTGATGTTCAGAGAGAACCACCTGTGCTTTAGTTTTTGTCCACCAGCAATTGTTCTGTCTATGTGACCCACCCCTTTAGATATTTGTATACAGTTTTAAGATTCCCCCCACTCCCCCCCGAGCCTTCTCTTCTCCAGGCTGAAGTCATAATTCTCTGTCCTTTCTTACAGGAAAAGTCCCCTAAATATCTCTGCAGCCCTTTGCCGGGCTTGCTGCAGTATGGCCATGTCTCTGTTGTACTTGGGAGTCCGCAAAAGGACCCGCCACTCCAGGCGTGACATCATCAATGCTGACGGGAGGGGCAGGATGCCCCCTCTCCACCTGCCGGCAGCACTGCTCCTAATGCAGCTCAGGACACCATTTGCCTTCTTTTTTACGAAAAAAACCTGCCGATGTCGGTTCCACTTGGTGCCCACTAGGACACCCGGGCTCTTACTGCAAAGCTGCTTTCCCAGACGCTTTGTCTGGAAAGAATTTCTTCTGATGAAGAATCAAACCTCCAGAGGAAAACTCTCACAAGTGAACTGTTTAACACCACCAGAAGTGGCAATTGACACGTTACTGTAAATTTAATTGCCAGTACTCTTACAGCAATCCAGCATGTCTCCCCATGTGCCACAGCTGAGAAAGCTCCAAAGCCGATCTGTGCTTCAGGATTCCCACTGCTGGAGAATTTGCAGTAGTAGCAACACAGTGGTGAGAGATTGATTGCAAAAGATCCTCATTCCACTGGAGAATCGTCCAGGGAGAAAAATACAGACATCTTCAATTTCAACTTGTACTTCAGGAAAGTCTAATGTAAAGTCAGAAAGCACCCACCGACTCTCCCTCTCCTTATCCCCAGCTTCTCCCCCACCCCTTCTCACCCACACCTGCACCCTCTCCCTGCACTTTTTTTCCTTTTCTTTTCTTTTCTTTTTTTTTTCCTGGTGAAAAACAGCGATAAATGGGAAGGAAATTAGATAAATAAATGAAATACTGTACTGAAAAAAAAAAATAAATACGTATGATTTTCAGAATATACAAGACAAGCATTCTCTGAGTTGTTTCCCTGCTTCTCACCCTTCCTAAAGCCTTTTCGTCGAGAACTGTTGTTCAGAAAATCTTGGATGGTTAAGTTAAAGGAGAGTAACCTGCTATCTTGGCTTTGCAGAAAATTAACTATTTCAGGAACTATGCGTACACAGAAGCAGGGACACAGTAACACGAAGGGTGTTGTGGTAGAAGGGCGCTGCAGCTTTACTGCAGCAGGAGGTGACGCCTCATCTCTTGGCAGCATCTCCAGTCTTGGCTGTGAGTTAATGTGGCACGTTCTCTATTTTTTTCTGGGTTAATGTGACATCTCAGTTTTGGCAATGGGTCGTTGAGGAATTAATGTGACACCGTCTCAGTTTGAAAGCCCTTCAGTGATGGGTTAACTCGGCTCGATTTAACCCATTCAGGTGCCCCTGCAGAGAAATGCCACCGTTCTCAAAAATAAATCCATAGCACGCAGCAAAGGAAGCCACAAGCCCATAGAAGTCCGGAATACTTTGGAAGTGGATAAAATGGGACCCTGAGAGATGGCGGGGGAAGCCGGCGGGCGGGCAGCGGGAGCCGGGTCGGCGCCGTTCCCTTCCCGTCGGGGCAGGGTGCGGGAGGCGCGCTCGGAGGAGGCGGGAGCGGGCGGGCGGAAGATGGAGGCGGCGGAGGGCATCCGAGGTGAGGCGAGGCGGAGCCAGTGGCGGGGACGGCCGCCCCCTTCCCAGGGAGAAGGGGGAGGATGGGCTGTGGCTGGGGGCGGGGGTAGGGGCAGGGACAGGGGTATCTCTGCCGCACACGTACTGGCGCGGGCGCGGCGCTATTAATAAACCGCGGGTGGCTGTAATTCCGCGCCCCCAGCTCCCAGGAAAAGTGTGCTCCCGCGGACTGCCGGCCCCGGCGCTCCCGGTCCGCCGCCGGCTCCCCGCTCCCCGACTGCCCAGCCCGTCTGCCGACCGATGATTCGCTCGGACACCTCCCCACCAAGACAAACAAACGAAAACAATAAAAAAAAATTTAAATGTAACATACATTTTGCATGTTTATTATTTAAATACGCATATACTGTATTTATTGGATATGAATATGATGTTGGCATGCATGCATATATGTAATAATATATACAATAGGTGTACATATATTAGATATTAAATATAAAACAAAACCGAAGGTATATATTTTTATATTGTAGATCATATATAAGATTTTATATTCTATATGCTATATTTTTTTTCATTTTCTACACGTAATCTAAAGTATACCTATGTATAAAAGAACGTGAGGGGGTTTTGGGTTGGAATTGGGTTTTTTTGGAGGCAGAGGGTTGAAAAAGATGACGCCGTTTGCTTGCAGGGGCCTCCCCGCGGTGGAATAAAAAAATTAATAAATAATACTGGTTAGAGAAAAAGAAAAAGAAAAAGAAAAAGAAAAAGAAAAAGAAAAAGAAAAAGAAAAAGAAAAAGAAAAAGAAAAAGAAAAAACGCAACAAAACCCAACGAACAAACAAAACAATAACATGAAATAGCAGCGATAGATCTCGGCGAGGAAAACAGCCGCAGAGCCCCGGTGTGGCGGGGGCCGCGGGTGGGGTGTGCGTGGGGGGGCTCTCACGTGGGCGGGCGGCGGGCGGGGGGCGGGCCCGGCACCCGCGATCTAGGGCAGCGCGTTCCGTACCGGAGCGCGATGTTCCCGCAGCGCGGGGATTTCTGAGAACTGGGGCTGTGTCCTCAGCTGAACCCGGCGCCGCGGCCCTCGCACAGACGCGGCGCCTTAAAGCGGCGATGGCCGCGGCGGGCCCCACCGCACCGGCGCCGCACGTACGCCTGCAACCCGCAGTGCGGAGCGGGGCTGCGGGCAGCGCTGCCCGGCGCCCGAGGGTCTGCGACGGCGCCTGTTATGAGCACCTGCCTGCACTGACCGTCTCTGCACCCTCGAGGACCTCGCATTGTCCTCGAAGCACAAGGACTGCACTTCGCCTCACTGCTTTTCCACCCCTCTCCATTTTCTGCTTTTTCTCTCTTCTTTTGCAACATCTCATCCAAGGGAACGCGCTGCCCGACGGTGCTTACTTATCATCCGTGTGGTAGCACCCCTTCCCTGTGACAGCCTTCCGGGGTGAAACAGCAGAGCTGCCACCAACACCTGCACCAATGTTAATCAGGAAGTTTTGAAGGCCTTGCATTCAACAGCACTCAACAAACTGACCCGATGAGCTTTGACCAAGAGCTGCCAACTGAGGCTGACCTCTAGTCCACATTCCCCACATATGTTATGGCGGTTCTGCTGCCAGCTCACTTCTTACAGGATGTCTTCGCTACAGTCAAAGGTAGATGTTCCCAAATTAACTCTAGTCTAGCTTTCTACTTTTGAACTTGAGACTCACACACCCATATGCACACTGAAGGATGGCGTCTGATGCAGGCTGTAAAACCCATCTGGGATCCTGGGTGCATACTCAAGCAGCTATCCTATGCTGAGTTCAATGCTGCCGTGGCTACACCACTATTGGCTACACCACTGTGATGATTTCAGCACAGCACCCAAACCAAGTTGAAATGCAGATCCCTGGTGCCCAAGTGGGCTGTAATGTCACTGAGTCACAACATCCCCTGCATACTTACCACCTGCGGAGATAAGATCCAGGAGGGAGGAGCCATCCTTATTACAGAGGTTCATGATCAGCTGAATTGCTCACAGTTAAACTGCAATTCAAGAGGTATTAGAAGGACTGCAAGACCAAGACCAAAATCAATACTGTGATTTAGAATAAGGTCAGAATTAGACCAGAAGTAGTTAAAGGTAAAAACAGAAACATCGCTTCCAAGTAGTAAACAGTATGTTTAGTAGTAAACAGGAAAGGAGCACAGCTCTCCATCCACAATACTTGTTTCTAAAGGAAAGTGAATTTGAGACTGATAATCCTCGTACTCCTGGATTCTCAGGCCAGACGTGTCTTCTGTCAGCAGCCTTCTACTGTATAGCTGCATTTAAAATGGAGGAACAGTTTGCTAGCAGATACTTAACTGCATCTTGTAAGCTTTTATATAGCAAGCAATTCCACTAAATCTTTCTGGTCTACAAAAATTGAATTTGAAGGTTTCTGTTGCACCACATAAAGCATTTTTTTTTCTGTTCTGTGTGTTCAGTGACTGAGTGGTTAAAGGTTAAAGCACTTCCTTCCTACACACCAGACTTCACAATGGGAGCTGTGGCAGTTATCTGGTAGAAGAGGTTGCTGTATTTCCCTGATAACACATGCAGACAATCTGGGCCACGCATTGGTATGAAAGATACTACACACATGTAAAACACAATGCCTTCATATTTATATGACCGCTGAATTACTATTCTGTCACATTGCCAGAATATCAGTCATGAATTTTCAGCATGGTCACAGGCTTTAAGAACTCACGTCAGCAAACAGGCCATTTATCTTGATATATAATTTCAGCCATTACTAACAATTGATCAATCCCTCAGCATCTTGTCAAATCATTTGGAGCATATGCCATGAGCCTTGGAGAATGAAAAAAGTCAAAGAAGAATGTGGAATAATGTTTGGAGCCTGTGATCTTCAAAATATTAGGAAATATTAATACAGAAGAAAGATGGATTTCTTCATTTTGTCTTGGCAGAAGGATATCATCAGAGAAGAAATCTGTGTGCTCCACAGAACAGCCCACAAAAAGCAATAGAACAAGGTTTGAAGCAAAACACCTGATTCAGACTGTCTTTACGAGACCATTTGCCCCTCAAAAAAAAGTTTTTTTGGCCACAGTGGCACTAAAGGTCATTACATAAATTGGCTTTTGAAGAAAATCTTGAGGGTTCCCACAGTCTGAGAGTACCTGCCAGGTGTGTGTCATCCTCATCCTCTGGAAAGAGGGTGCAAAGTTTTAGGCACAGGCTCAGGGTGCATAAGATTAGGAAAGCATGGCGTAAAGGATAGTTGGCATGGCTTTTATTCTGAGAAGTTCTGGTTTTGAAAACAGAAGATAATTTTGAAAGTCTCAGAAATAATAAATAGCTCTTCTTCCTCTGCATCCCTACATCTCTCAAAGAACCTGTGCCAATCCCTCTGGTGAGAAGAGTCCTTCTCCTTCACAAACACACAGACTTGATCTTCCTCACCTTCTTTGCAGGCCCTTGAATCTCACATCTCATTTTTCTCTTTGCTGCTTCTCCTGCAACACTTCCCTGTGCTTTCCTCAAGCATGAGCACCTGGCTGTTACCTGAGCTGCCACGTGTGCCCTTCCCACTCACCTGGAGGTCACAGTCTTCACTGCTCACAACTCCCCATAACAGCCCCTGCCCATGCACTATCCCTCTGGACTAGAGAACACGCAGCTGCCTTAAAAGCAGCCACTGACCGCTTCCACCTTGACTCCACCCAGATGTGCTACAGTCCTTTACCTAGGGACTGTACAGAGGGCAAACATCTGCCCACCAGAAGCTGTTTTGCAGCTGTGGGTTGAATTTGCACTTCAGGCTTTCACAAGTGAGTGCCCTTGGGTGACAAAAGGTGTTAGGGTTATATCTAAGTGCTTTAAACTAGCCAATCAGAGAGTGGTTTGGGTTGAGAGGGACCTTAAAGATCACCTACTTCCTATCCTTCTGCCAAGTTTAGATCTCATCTGTACAGTCCAAGAGAATATCCTTGTTTAGCCTAGTTACTTCAAAAAATTAGCTGTGAATTATAAACTGAGCTATGGATTAAATGCATGCGCTGAAACCATATCCAAGTATTATCATCAGCACAGTCAAATCTGAGTGATGGCCACTATCATCTGGAGATAAAGAGGTTTCTAAGCACAATCTTGTTTCTAGGCAAGTGTGTGTTGCTGCTCAGAAAATAGACATGGTCATTTTGATACTCTGAGTATAAAATTCTGTTGGCATTGTTTTTTAAGTATTATTTGGACCTAATTTGCTTGGAGTCTTGGGGTTTTGGACTACTAGATACATTAAAAAAAAAAAAAGGGCAATATATGCCTCCAAGAACATACTGCCTATTGCCTTAATAGGCAGTATGTTCTTGGAGGCATATTGGGATTCTTTTAAAAGCTTGGTATGCTTCCTCATTGTGGAACTGGGCTCAGATTATGTTCTAATCTTTAAACTAGCCAAGAGTTACCTTAAAACAAAACAAGTTTGCAAAGAAAAATTGTTATTAACACTTTCCTCTCTGAACCGTACAAATTAATGTAAGAGGTATTTACTAATGTGAGAATGGGATATGAAATAAGCAAGTCACCTTCTGGGTAGCAACTTGCATGTCACTGAAATATGGATAAGGACACCTCTTAGCAGGAACTTTTGGACACTGTTAACCAAAGCAGCTCTGAAAGTGCTGTGAAAAAAGATGTCAAACATGCAACTTATGAAGTTATATATTAGATATCCAGATTAACAAACCAGGGATGTAGCTTTCTGTGTAAAATGCTGTTGCTCCTCTGAAGGAAACAGAAGGCTGCAGGCACCAGTATTATACAGAAACCAGACATATATCAACAGCTTTAGTGGTAAAGAAGCAACAATACCTTCTGTTCTTCCTTCTTATCAGAACTGGAGATCACACCTCTTATTCTGTCTGGTGTCTCTTAACACCAGAGGCCAACGGAAGCTGGATTAGCTGGGAAAAATGCTGTGAGAACAGGGTAAGAGTGACTTTGCTGACTGATGACTGAGACTTGAAAACCACCTTGTTAGGTACATTGCTCTATTCATGTTCTCTTTTTGATCTTCATCAATCTACAGATGATCCACTTACATACCTAGCCTCTAGTTCTTCTGTTTTGTTTGTGCGTTTTGGTTTGGGGTTGTTTTTTGTTTGGGGTTTTTTTTCTGAGTTACGGCACATAAAATTATTTCAGGCTGATGCCAATTATCCATGGCAAAGGATTATTATTGCTCGAGGTTACACGCGGTGATTTAATGTGCTAGCATACAAAATGGCTGACATCACTAATTTTTATCTCCTGCAGGAAAAGAACAACACTGCCTCATTTCGGTAGCCATTTCCTCATCATTTCCACATTCAGTTAATGAGATTAATCCATAAAGCTCTTCACCACTCAGGCCCTGTCTGTTTTTGCAAAGAAGAGTGACCTGTGGTTGAGGAGAGAAAGATTTAGTTAGGGCCTGCCAGGACTCAATCTCCTTGGGATACAGTTCATAAAAGCAGGGAAAAGCTCCACTGTCTGACAGGAGTGCTTCTCCATCTAGATGATGATTTCAGAAGCACCTGTGATACTTCGGCTAATGCCGTAGAGAAACTCACGTGCAATATTTCAAAGGCAAAGTCTTTCTGCTACGCTGGCTTCTGATGCTCGCAAAACAGCAAAACACACTGACATACTTCACACCTCAGTATTGCTGGCTTAGGGATGACGGTAACTTCTTTTTCTTCTTTTAAATAGTGCTTAACCTAGAAGCCAATTTTTCACTCTTCTCTAGCCGAGCACAGGGTCAGTTAATTTCCACAACGTTCTATGTGCTTTGTGCGTTCGAGGGGGCAGAGGTGGGGGTGCGTTATTTGGGTAGAGATGACAAGTTTTGGAGATTCGTTTAGGCTAGATGGCACTTAACTCGGCGACAGGGTAAGTGTCAACCTGACCTTTATTTTTGCCAACAGTGACAAAACGGCAGACGCTATCATGTGGCTCTAAAACTCTTCCCCGGTGACCCCCGCCGAGGTACCTGCCCGCTTATCGTGGCGGCTCGGAGGCTTCCCCTCTGCCCCGCCTCACGGAGCCGCCTGTCTCAACGATGACGCTGTGGCGACGGAGCGCGCAACGACGCCACCGGGTTTCTCCGGGGGGCTTCGCGGGGTCCCGCTTCCTGCACAGCGCCCATCCTCCTGTCTCCTGCCCGCGCAGACCGGGGGCTCCGTCCCGGGGCAGTACGGAGAGCCCCATCTCGCGGGTCCCGGTACCGCGGGCAGGGAAGGGAGAGCCAGCTCGGGTTCGCGCCGGGGTCACGGACACCCCCCCCCGGGCGGGGCGTCCCCGGCACCCCTCCCGCCCTTCCCCGGCAGCGCCGCGGGGGGGCCGCGGCCGGAGCGCGCGCCCGCCGCTCCCCGCGCCTCCAAGCGTTGCGCACCTTTGGGGACCGGGCGCTGATTGGCGGGGCGCTGCCAGTGACATCAGCCGGCTCACTTCCCATTGGCCGGCCCGTTGCTGGGACCGTAGGACTTCCAGGGAGCCACTTAACCCGCTCGGCACCGCCGCCCCGCGCCTCCCTCACCGCCGGCCCCCTCCCGAGGCCCTCACCGGCTCCTCGGGGCCACAGCCAGGCCGGCGGCGCCATCTCCCCAGCGGGGAGCGAAGCCGCGGCGCCCCCGCCGTCCCGCCACCGGCGGAGCTTCGGCATCGCTGTTTTAAGCGGTCGCGGCGGGGCGCCCGGAGTAGCACGCGGCCTGGGGAGGGAACGCGGTGATTGGCGGGGAGGCCGCCCGGCGGACACGCCCCCCCTTGAAAAGGGGCGCCGTGAGTGGCGGGGGGAGAAAGTAAACACAGCCGGCCGTCTCTGCCCGCGGACCGGCCGAGGCGGGAGGGGCTCCGCGCCTGACGTGATGGGCCCCGGCGCGGCCGCCCCCGGGCAGGACCACGCGGGGCGCGGGGCGGGCGGTATCCTCTCCCCCGGCCCCTGCGCCGGACCCGGGCCGGCCGCGCGGGCGGCGCTCCCCCCTCGCCGTCTGCGCGCCGCCCCCGGGGGGCGGCGGTGAAGGACCTGCCCGGCGCCCCGCTATTTATTCGCCCCCACGCCCCCTTCCTCCTCCGCCCCGCTCTTTCCCGCGCCTCGGGCGGGCCATGGCTGGCGGCGGCGCGGTCGGCCCGGTGGACGAGCACTGAGGGCGGACGGAGCCCCCCTTGTCGTCGGGGCGCGGCCGCACCATGTCGGCCGTCGCGTACGTGGACTTCGTGGCGGCGCAGTGCCTGGTCTCCATCTCCAACCGCTCCGCCGTGCCCGAGGCGGCGCGGCTGAAGGTGCCGGGCGAGGGGGAGGCGGCCCGGGAGCTGCGCGACCCCCGCGACGCCTGGAAGGACTACTGCGCCCTGCTGGCCATCGCCAAGAGCCTGCTGGAGCTGAACAAGTACCGGCCGCTGCCCGCCCCCTCCGTCTGCAGTGACAGCGTGGAGAGCCCCGACGAGGACGCGGGCTCCGACAGCGACGCGGCCACCGAGCAGGGCTCCAGCCCGCCCCGCAGCCCCCCGCCGGAGCCGCCCCCCCGCTTGCGCGCCGCCGGGGCCGCCCCTAAGGGGAAGCTGGCGGCCGAGAAGCGGCACAAGTGCCCCTACAGCGGCTGCGGCAAGGTCTACGGCAAGTCTTCCCACCTCAAGGCGCACTACCGGGTGCACACAGGTCAGCGGTGGTGGAGGGAAGGGGGCGGGAGCGAGCGCTTGTCCTCAGATGAACCCGGCCAGCGGCGCGCCCGGCACCCCCGCGCGCCCCCGCCGCCCTGCTCTGGCTTCGGGGCTGGTTTGTGTCTCTTTCTCCTTCACACGCCCCCCCCCCCCCCCCCCCCCCCCCCCGCCCCCTTTCTTTCCCCCGCTCTCCTCCACCCCAGCTGTAATCGGCGCCCCTTGTCCGGCGGGAGCTGGCGGTCGCCCTGGGCGGGGCTGCGGCAGTGCCTCCCGCCGCGCCCTGCCCGCCGCCCACCTGCGCTGGCCGGGAACCGGCCCGGGCCCCGGCGGGCAGTGCGGGCCGGGCGGCAGATGCCGGACAGCGGAGCGAACTTCGCGTGTCGGGTGCGGCAGGGAGGATGGCGGCGGGGGCCGCCGAGTTCGCTCGGGGTGTCGGCGAGGGAGGCACAGGGCGGCGGGATTCGGGTTTCCTGCCGCTGTAGGCGGAGGAACGCCCGCACCGGGTCAGAACTCGGCACCTATTCCGCAAGGGAGGCAAGGGCAGCGCAGTCCTCGCCCGCGCCCCCCTCGCTGCTCCTGCCGTCGAAACCCGCGGCCTGGGCCACAGAGTTGGCGGTGAACTCTGGACGCCGCGGGGCCGTGGCGCCGGAGCAGGGGCTGGTGAGGCTGCCGGCTCGGCTCGGGAGGGGGCGGTGGCGGCGTCTCCCTGAACGTCGGTGAGCTAGCTGCACCTCTGGGGCTTGCGGACACACCCCCCTTCGGCGGGCTGGACGGGCGAACGCGGGGAGCGCGTCACCTAAAGCCGGTGTCAGGCGCTGGAGCTAGCGGTGGAGCTCCGGTGGGGCAGAGCGCCGCCGGCTGCTCCCCGAACCGCCCCGGCACTGCCCCGCACCGCCCCATCGACCGAGGGGATTGAGGCGCCGTGCAGGGAGGGCCGAGCCGGCGGCAGCGCCTCGCACTATCGGTTATCGCAATCCAGCTTTGACGCCTTCCACAAGGGCTTCATTCATCGAGTTGTGTGCTCCCATTCCCGGCCCTCGCCCGGGCGCCTCGGAGGGTGTGGCAACATGGAAACCTGGAGATAAAACATATCTGCGGTAGCCTGGTCCCAAGGGGACAGCAGCTGCAGACTTCTCTGTTAGTTTCTTGGTTTTCGTTTTGATGGTTTTTTGTTTTGGTTTTTTTTTTTTTTGGTTTATTTGTTTGTTTTTAGACCTTCAGTGCAAGTCATTGAATAAAACCTTTATAGGTCTGAATTGCTCTTGGGATCATAGTGGCGTACAGAAGGCTGCTTTAAAAATGTTCTGAATTAAAGGGTTGTGTGCAGGAACAGAAAGGAATGAATCAAAAGAGACATACACTGCCAAGACATTTCATGTGCTTCACATCAGTTCTGTCAATGATGCTGTCTTTTAGGTTTTGTCTGTTGGTGGTGATGGTTAGCGGTGTATAATACAAATAAGTTATCACCCAAGGAATGTACTGTCAGGCATTACTGTAGAATTCAATATGCGTTGGGTAGTGTATGACCACATCTGACCTCCAGTTCAGCTTCTGTTGCTCCAGTTTACTGCTGTGGCTAGGTGTGTGTGCGCTGCAGAGGAAGAGACTTGGTGCTGGGTGCCTACTGATGCCCTGATGGCAGATCTGCTGGGTGCTTAGCTCAAGAGGCTGGAGTGAATGGGTAGGATTACTGAATATGGCTCAGCAATGAGCTCTGTGGTTAGATTTTCTCTTTTAGCTGGGAAAGAGGATGGTAAGTGGTGACCCTGTGCTGGTTTCATGACCAGTGCCAAAGGCTGTTGTGTTACCAGCTCAGAGACTGCAGCTCAGATGCTCTTTTGGAGCCTGAGTGTAACTGGTATGCTCCAAAATGTTGTCTCATAAGTGGCAAAGAAAACATTAGTACCATTACCATTTACTACCCCATGCTCAAATATCCACCACAATAAGGGAACCAGAATAGATGTGGCTGAGATAGCATTCTGTGTGATGACATGTAAATTAATGTACTGTACAACCCACACAGCTTGCTGTAAGCAAGTAGTGTTATAATAAGTACTGCTGAAGTGGTATGTGGTTTAGCATGTGCTGCTCACAAGTGGGTGGCCTCAGCTCCAAGCATGAGGCGTTTGACTCAGACACACTGATGTACTGTCATGGTAGTTCTGTGTGATTAAAATCACTGCAGACATCCAGGAGTAATGACCTTTCAGAGCTTCCTAATGTGAAGTTAATTGTAGCTAACTGAAATGCTAAACGATACTGTTAATGTTAATTATTTTTATAGATGACAATTATTTTTGTAGATGACTTAGCAACAGTGAGATTCAATGGGACCTCTGGAGTTATTGATAACTATATATTGCAGAACATTATTGGGTCCTCCTTAGTACCATTTTATATCCTTTTTTTTTTTTTTTTTTCAAATAATGTCTCTCTCATCTGTCATTTCTCACCAGGCCACCAACTAAGTTTCTTACTGCAGTGTAGCCTTTAGTGGAAGTAGGTGCACAGCCACCAGTAGAAGCTTCCTGGTCTTAAATTTTTAGTATTTAATCCCAGTATTTCTATCTTGGAAAATGGCTTAAGGATTTCTTTTCACACCTATGAACTTTTGCGTACTCACAGTTCTCTTTATTCATGAATCCTAACAAAGCAATCTGGGAAGCTCTGGATCCTTCTCTTTCTGTGTAGTGGCTGGGAATCTAAAAACTCAAGAGTTCCTCTTTGGTAGCTTAATGCAAAGTAAGAAACAAAATACCAAATCAAGGTACAAGGATAGAAGGCAAAAACTTGATGCTCAGAGGTTAGAGGTCTGTATCTTATTAACCGTTCTTTGAACTTGTTGGTTCAAAGGTTCCTTATTTCTGATACTAAAAATGTCTGTATAACTGTTTGCCTGAAGTTTGGGCCTTTGATGATAATGCTAGTTCAATTTCCACAAGGCCCAAATTAGCCGTCCATCAGAAATTGTCTTTTGAGTCAATCTTTAACTGAAAAGATCAGCAGATGGCACTGCACATCCTGCTTGTGCAAACAGGCCCCTTGCTAGTCCTAGGTGAGACCCAAGCCCTGGAAGTAGTACAGAGGTCAGGAAAAGGTGAAGGACCCATCTGACCAAGAAAAAGACAAGCAACAGCAGATATGCAGAGTTACCTTCAAAATGCATGGAATTCTCCAAATAGGTGGGTTTAGAGGTTTGGTTATGACAGGGGTTGTGTAGGGTTATTATTAGCCTCAAGGATGGAGCAGAGGGAACAGCTTAATAGAGAGAGATATGCAAGCCAGAGGATTTCCGGGGAAAATGAAGGTATACAAGAACAAACAAGCACTCTCAGTCAGAAGGCCTGGTCAGGGAGTGCAGGGCAAAGGGCAGAGAGAGAAACTGGCAGGAGAAACAAGTTGTACAAAATTCATGTTTGCTATGTTGGTGTGAATATAATCCAGTTAAAGGGCACATATCCACTGAGACCAGATCTTCTCTGTCCCTCCTTCCTGACCAGGAAGATAAGAGTAGCTTGTGAGATGCTTCCTCCTACTGGACTTGTATTGTAGGTGTTTACTTGCCTAGGGAAGCTGAGGATTGTTGGGAATTTCATATACACGCAAGATGCCCTTAATTAAGAGTTTAGATGCACAAAACCCTGATGTTGGAAAAGTTCTCCCTCTTCAGTTAGGCTTTTCAGCCAACTGTATTACCATGTAAAGTGGATCCAGACAATGCCAAGAGTTTTGTTACACCAGGCAGCTGATGCCCTCCTAAGTGCTCTCAGCATTTGGCTCTCACCAGTGCTTGGAAGCAGGGCTTAGGAGAGGTGTGAACCTAAAGGTTGACAGTCTGCACAGGGAAGTGGAGGAGCATTTCTAGTAGAGAGTAAGAACAGGCCCTGCAGCTGCCTGTTGCTGATATCCAGATATCATGGTGTTGGACCAGCCCCTGTATCGGATTGGTTTGACTTTACTGCTTTATTTGTATTCTAGATTATCTCACTCAACAGACTGTACGGATGCTGGTATGTTGACAGTCCTCTGCTCTCCAAGATCTTTCTTGGTAATTTTGTTTGAGCATAATCTGAAATTGAGCATTTTAAGACCCTCTTATCCAGCTCATGCCATATTACTTAGCCAGGTCCTTTAGAATAGGAACCAAGAGCAAAAAGTGGAGCCAACAACATGTTTTTTGTTAAATTCAGATTGCCATGTGAAATACCATGGTGAATGAAAACTCCAAATTGCTGGAGTCCTAATGAGCATGTTTCCAGGTCTTGGAGAAACATGATGATCCTGACTGGGAGCCTTGCCAGCTGAGGGTAGGCAGAAATCCTCAAGATCAGATTCAAAGTTGTCCGATGCTCAGTTGTCTTGTTTTCTGATTAAAAAATTAATATTTTAAGCAGGTGTATGTGTCACTTGTGGGAAAGTGCTCCAGAAAAGTTTATCAATTGAGTCAGGATGACAAAGTTCACCTGTAGGACAGAAGCAGTAAATAGGTATTATGCATAAGAGCACAAATCCTGCTTCCAGATGGATGTATTGAAATTGCAGCTTTACAGAGTGTTGCACACTGTTTGTGCTGTGGCACTATGGCATGTGGTGGGTGGGTGTCACTGCTCTTGTTTGCCTGTGTTTCTTGCAGCACCAGCTGTTGGGATTGCTGCAGGAACTCCTTTGTTCCTCTTTGTTGGCTGCTGTGTTGTGCACCAAGCTGCTGCTCCTCTGCTTCTGGCCTTGAACAGCCTCCAAGCCTGCAGCTGGAAGAGCAGGAAAGGGCCAATTTAAGATTAATGAAACAGGGTCTGAGGGAGGGATGGCAAAGAATACTTCAGATACTGTTCACTTGTGGTAGTGCAGTTCACTATGTCTGTTCAGATTATGATGAATGTGCATAGCCTGAGAGCACTATAAATACCTTAAACTTAAGGAGAAAATCTGTTGAAACACTGGCTAATAAATTCAGAGTGAAATATCAAAAGTTACATTATCTTTCTGAATGCATGTAAAATTGGATTCCTCCTTTCCCCATCAAAGCTGTTTCCTCTTAGCAAGGAAACTTGATTATTCATACAGGACAGGAACTTAAACCCAATGTCCTTTGATCCCAGGTAAGTGCCCTAAGCACCAGGCTAGGAGTTGGTCTCTCTCCATTGTTTAGTTAATATTCAGGTATTACTGCAAAATGGAGGAAGTTAACATGAAGATAAGCCAGGAAAGGAGAAGAGCTAGGAATTTCTCACATATCCAAAAACATACTGCTGAGGTCTCTTGTCTCATCTACAAAAGCATAGATTTAACTCTCTGGTGGGGTTTGGAAAGATCCTTCCTCTCCCAAGTAGCTTACCTGATTCATGTCTCTCTCTCTATGTGTGTATGGAGGCACAGTCCCTCAGAGAAAGCCTTTTGTAACAGTCAAGGAGGTTTGTACTGACAGAGAAGCTGAAAGGCATCCCTTGCATCTGATACTGTGTCACAGTGGGATAACAGCAAGACAATTTTCCTGGAATTTACAGTCAGCAGCAAGTTCTAGGCCTGATATTTTTGAGCCTAAGAATTGCTAGCTCTTCCCAAGGGAAACTTTTCAACAGTTTTCCTTTTCCCAAACAATTTTGTGTAAATAACTACCTTTTCCCATAACATTTCCAAGTAAACAATATTCCTTTCCCATAACGACCTATCTCCCAGGTGTTGTTTTGCTATTTCTGTTACTTAACCAATGGAGAGAGGTGTCAATCCTATGGACCAATATTGTGCCTTTTTTAGTGCAGTATGTTATAAAAAGACTGAATTAACTGTATATAAAGCCTTCTGATTCTTTTCTGCCTTCTGACTGGAGTCAAGCATCTTTATTTTGTGTGCAACTGCAACATCAGGTTGTAGCAGGTGGTTTTGCATCTGGACTTTCAAAAGAAACTCAAAACACCTGCATGTCCAAGCAGCTGCTGAGTGGTAGTTCTAAGAATGTCAGGACATCCTAAATACTTGCTGAAAGCAGCATTTTAGGACTTGAACCAACCTGTTGTGTTTAATCCTAAGTCCTGGCAGAATAAACCCCTTGCTGGAACTCATCCATCTGTCGCCTATCCCATTTGTTTGATCTGTTGTGTGGCTGGATTACCACGGTTTAGGTGTTCCAGAAAGTGTTCGTTTAGGCATATGATCCATAGCATCCTCACTGCTGATCTCTCTCTGCACCAGTATCTGTACCTGGTTGCCATATGTTTTAATGATCTGATTTGGGAATATTTCAGAAGAGGAAAAATCTTGCTTGAAAGGCCTCCAATCTGTCTGCCCTGGAGATCTATCTTCAGCAGAGTATCTTGCATGTGGACACTCAGTCAAAATCCAGTGTCCCACATGAAATTGCTCATTCAGGGTGTGTGGGGCAAATAACTGGGGAGAAAAGTGAGAGATACCTGAGACAGCAGATATTCTCTGTATTAAAAGCCACCATGAACTGCAGCTCCTAACTTCAGTCATCCACACATAAAACAGCATTTTGTGGTCAGAACGTGGATGACTAATCAGGATACCACTACTGCCTGTACTTATGTTAATGAGTCTGCTAATGCCCATTCTGTATTCTTTTTTTCAGAAACCCTTTCTGCATAAGACTGCAGTGTGGGAAAATCTGAAATGACCCAGGGTAGGAAGAAAAATATTATTTTTTTGTCAATTCAGAATAAAATAAAGTGGACCTGCCTCAGGTCATACAAAGTAGCTTGGGTATAGAGCTTAAACTTGCACAGAAAGAACGAACTAAATATCTGTCGTAGAGGGAGGTGAGAAGGAACAAGTAAAAATGGCAGGTGTAGCAAGAGGGCTAAGATTAAAAGGATCTGCAAAGACCTTTACATCCATATGGGATTTAAAGTTAGCCAGGGTTGCAGGAGCAGGAGTTCTTTAGAGTGTAAAGAAGACCTGTGAAGCACCACTATTAACTTATGCTGAGAATAAACTGTCTCTCATTATGTTTCTGGTGCTACACAGCACAAAGAAAGGGAGTCTGCAGATGCACCTGTTCCTATTACCTATAAATCAGTTTTTCATTCATTTTTTTTACTTCGGTAAGCTGCCCAGGATACATGTGTATATACATACTCAGGGATTTTTTTAAAGAAATTTGTTTACCTCTTGTGTCTGTTGTGTTAGGATCCAATCACACGTCGTTTCTAATTATCACGATGTACCATTGACCTTTCCTTCATCTCTTGATAGAAAATCCCATTGGAGGCATAACTTAAAAAGTCAGCAGCATACAGCCACTAAGGGGAACAGTGTATAAAAAACAGTGTGTTGATGTTTTATTCTGCTGTTTCGAGCTTTAGTATTACTATCCCCAAAACTAAGGGAGAATAATCATAAGGATATGCCTTGCCTGAGCTGACACAGAAATCTGTATCTCCAGATGGAGGCAGCACTGGCTTGCACTGCAGCTCTGCGGGCCGCTGCCTGCCCAGCAAGCGTATGAGGTGCAAGACTTGTTTTCTCAGAGGGCTCTTTCACAGACATCTCTGCTGCTGCAAAAAGAAAGGATGTCAAATACAGCAGATACAACCACCAGCTTTGTTGAGTGGACCATTACCACATCCATCAGCCGTCTCTGCCTTGCTTTAAGTGCTTCCTGGAGACACAGTCCACGCCTGCCTTATGTCTGTTGAGACTGTCACTGAGGTACCATCTCTTTGGGCTGGTGTCATCCCTTATACCTTTATGACCAAGGGCAGTACTGAATTCTCAGGCTTGGAGGTGACCCCTGAGGGCCTGGAAAAGCCTCCCTCCCCCTTGTCTCTATTCTGAGAACCATGGAGTTTAATACATCCAGATATCAAGGAGATTGTGCCTGCTTTCCTATAGGCACTTCCAAAGTGGCTGTGACCACTTCTGCAGGTTTGTATTGCTGATATGGTGAAGCCATTCTTCACTAATGTACTTAGGAGTTCAGCAGTGGATGGGGGGCAGTGCTGGCAGTATCCAGGTTACATCCAAGGGAGTGTGGCCACCCATCTCTGCTTGTGATCCCTGCTGCGTCCCATCCTCATACACAGCAGTTTTCCTGTTGGTAGCAAGGCGTCTCTGCACCATGCCAGGCTCCCACAGCCTTTGTGTCCTCCCTCAGTTGAGCCCAGGGTTGATTGCCTGCAGAATACAGTACCAAAGGCACAGCAGGTGAGGTGATTCTCCAGCAATCCTGAGCAAGCCCTGCCTTTCCCTAAAGCTTGGTGGTTACACTGTATAATCTTAGAGTGCTTTCCCCTGGCATGTGTAATGGACGTTTGGGGTAGCATGATGGAGGTCATGCTGCTCCTGTCATGTGTCAAAGGGAATTCCAGAAGCAGAGCTTCCTTTTATCTTCCCACATGAAATTCCAGGAGGGCGTGGAGGAGGAGTTTGGTTTCTTAAGGGCTGCTTGAGGTCAGATTTTAAACACTACTTTTAGACACTCAGGTTGGGTACTACCATGCCTAAAATGTAGTTGCTGCTCCCCAGAAACTGGTGCTTGCTACCCAGGCTAGGCATCTAATCTTCCTGTTTACAGCTGGGCACTTCTGCAGACTGAAGAGCTGTCCCGAGGTAGATGGTTGGAAATGTGGTTTATGGGGATGAGGCAGGATGCCTCAGTTGCTCCCACTGCTCTGGGGTGTAAGCACCTGACAGAGGCATATACTAGGTGGCCCCACACGTGCAAGATGTGTAGCACTCCTCCCACACTCCTAGGAGGAGCAGGAGAGCTGTTCTGCACCTCCCACTGCCACCTGCCTCCAGGAGCTGTGACAGAAACCATGAGATAGATTGCAAAAGAGCAGCACAAATGAAACACTTGCCTCAGATGCCGTGGGCTGGCACTGGGCAAGGGTGATGTTGTGAGGCCTCTGTACAGCTCCCAGTGCTGCTCCCCTGTGTAGCAGCTGTGGCCTTCATGCAGATGTGGCCCTACATACTGTTTTAATTAATTTGTTTTATACAGGTGGTCGTTGCTCAGAAGGTCTTCCAACTGTGTCTAAAAGCATACATCAGGGAGCCAAGAAATCCATTTATAACAAACAAAATAGCCCTAGCTCACAATGTTCTGCAACTCTGCCTCCATCAGGCTCAGACAGGCAGCTGGCTTGACTTCTCTGCTCCATCCTTCTCCCCTGACTAAGAATCAGCATGGCCGTGAGGCAAATGAGGCAAGCACGGTGGCAGCAGTCACAGGGCTGTGCTGTGACCTATGCAGTCCCACTCATCCAGCTCAGCTCCATGGCACATTGGTTGTCTGGAATAAGGCAGCAGCCTATTAAGAAGCACAAATAATTAGGAGCCCAAACAGTGAAGCGTTTTTCAGGGAGGCTTACTAGGGCTTTCAGGGCCCCTGGTGTAACTATACCTCAGCTTACCTGGCCTGTCCTTATCTTCTTTGGCCAATGAGTCCCTGCAGCTCTACCATACTCTCCTGAGTGTTGTCCTCCTGCCTTCAGGGCGGTTCATTCAAGTCCAGCTTTTTCTCTCTGCTGTTTTGTCTGGGGAGAACTTTGGGACCCACTTTGTAAATCATTCCTTTTTTGTTGACCTGTGAATGTAAAATGAGCTCACCTATTGTGCCAAACCTCATAGTACCAAGGAATACTGGAGTTCCTGAGTTTCTTTTCAACTCTTCCAAGCTGGAAAACTCCTGGGACAGTTTTTAAATTTCATGGTTGACTATAAATAGCCATCTCAGAGCTGCCATTTATATTCCCTTCAGGAAGCTCAGAAGAATGTAAATTAAAGCATCAAACCTGTAGCAGTGCATGGTGTGAAAGCTTTTGTGTGAACTAAAACACCTTCAGTTTCCATCTGTGGTGTGTACTAGGGTCAGCCTTGCTGCTCCAGAGGTACTGTGTTTGTGCCTGAAGGCAAAGCCTGTGCAACCCACAAAGGTGAAGTGTAGGGAGGTGGAGCTCTCTTCAATCCTTGCACCCTTGATTTGTAAAAGCAAAGTTGTGGTATCATTTAGGTTAAGGTGTTTGGGTTTTTCATCATTATAGCAAACATTTATTCCAATAGAGTATGGATAATAAGCTGTTTTTCCTGTCTTCAAATCAGCTGTCTAAGAGATTGATACTTGTTGGAACACCTTGGATTTCAAGAGGAAGGGTGAAAGGGGAGCATGGGACTTCCGTCTGCAGGTGCAGCAGTTTTGCCCTACATGTTTGCAGTCCTGAGACTTTGCTGTTCTCCCCAATGCCTCCCCACTCAGTTCTTCCTTGGCTGGAATGACTTGTCCTAGATGGATTTTTTTTTTTGTATAATTTTGTATCATTTTTCATCATCTACAAACAATTCAGTAGAATGGAAGTATCAGGAATAATTCTGGCATACCTTGCCCAAACTACTGTAGACAACATGAAAAACATACAGGCACAGGAAGAGCTCATCTGTTGTTTTGACAGTCTTCAGGTCATATAAGGTTCTCCACTAGAATGTGAGTTTCATGTGTTGGAGGGGTTTTTGACTTCTACTAGAGGTGAGACTGAAACCTGATGAAGTGAGTTATCAACAACTCCTCAGACGTTGGCACCATGGCAGGAAACAAAAGCAGCTTTTTTCCCTCAGCAGCATGTTCTCTGGCTCCTCAGCAAAGCTGGCATGTGCCAATCTGCATTACCCCTACTCCCCTAAATATCTTGTTACGCTTTCTTCCCTACAGGTGAGCGACCATTCCCCTGCACGTGGCCTGACTGCCTTAAAAAGTTCTCCCGCTCTGACGAGCTCACGCGGCACTACCGAACCCACACTGGTGAGAAACAGTTCCGGTGCCCCCTCTGCGAGAAGAGGTTCATGCGGAGCGACCACCTGACCAAGCACGCCCGCCGCCACACCGAATTCCACCCCAGCATGATCAAGCGATCTAAAAAGTCCAGCTCCAGCAGCTCCTTGTGAAGGCAGGGCTGGCCCTGGGGGAGGAGCGGGGAAGAGGCAGGCTGTGGTGCCAGAGCACGAGCATCCATTGCAGTGCCGATCACCCTTGCTGTCCAAAAGCACATGTAGCTGGTGTTAAAAAAAAAAAAAGTACTCAGTATCCCATTCCCCATCTTCCACCTCGTGGCTCTGCCCTGAGAACAGTCTGGAACAAGTGGAGTGTGGGGTGAGAGGAGAGAAGGGGCAGCCAGGGAGGAGGCGACCACCTCTTCCAATGTAATGCGTTGATACTGGTGTACATATATATGACTGGGCGGTCTGGCCTGTGCCACCACAGTAGCATGACCCCAAAGTCTTTGTGATTGCTGTGTCATGAACATGTTTTGTTGAACAGTGTAATGCTGCTTGTATTTAGAGTCTGTTGAGTAAAAACACTTCCCGAGTCGCATAAATAACTCAGATAAAATTCCATAGCACATTGTAGAAGTGGGTTTACTTCTGTGTATCTTCTGCGATCCTGCACTTAAAGAGACTATTAAGAGAAACATTACATATGTTAGCAATAGTATCTGATTGATATACTGAAATAAGGTGAATTTATACTCAATAAGGCCCATTAAATAGATGTTTTTAATTTTTCTTTGTATAACCTATACTTTTGAATATCAGCTGGACTTTTCCAGTAAAAACATGTATGATTCAAGAAGACACTTAAAGCAAAAAAGTCCCCATAAAGAGCTCAGTAATTTTCTGACTGACTGTGTGTATTTAGCTCTGTTATTCACTTACCTGGAAAAATACAACTCAGCCTAGATAATGTGGCGGGCATGTGGGAGCTGAAGCATATGTCTCTCATATGATCCTATACTTTACTTGTCAGTAATACAGTACTGTACTAAAGAAATGCCACTAACAGTGCTTTATTCTGCTGTGGTTTGAGTGGGTGCACAAAGCAGCTACCATCTTTACAAACTGCTGCTTTTTAAAAGGCATTTTCTCTACCTACACCTGCCTTAAAGATTTATTCTCTTCATACCATGACCTCACTCCCTCAGAGTCCCAGGGAGTTTTGTGTGCTTATGGAGAGAGTAGACCTTAAGAGCACTCTGTTAATGGAAACACCTAAAATTACTGTAAGGAGCACTTTGGAAGGGCTCCTGTATCTCTTGATTGCTCTTTCTCTGGAGTATGGGGGAATACCACAAGCCAATTTGAAATACAGAAGGTGTCTTTTATGACATAAGCTGTACCTGTGTCATGCATGGCACATCAAATGCTTATAAAAGCAATGTTAATTTCTATTTTAAAGCTATTTTTTGATCTTTTGAGCAGAAAGATCACTGAATAAAAACTTTCAGATGTGCTCATTAGTGAATATTTAGGGGTTATCAGTGATATTTTTTCCCCTTCCCAGTTGCATAAAGGGAGAGAATTCTGTTTACACATTTTTTTCCCAGCAACAGTCTTCTGTTTGGTTTTTACCCCTTCCTCCAGAAGAGGAAGGGGAGGTGCAGCCCTACTACAGAGACGTAGGGTCAACTTCATTTTGTGAGTATTTACACTGAAATCCAAAGTGTTTCCACTGCAGATGAATTTAAGTCATCTTGTAAAATTCTGTACATAAAAGATCTTGTTAGCACACCTGCAATTACAGTATCTTACTGTTTTATCTGATAAAAAGCTTGCTTCCTAGAAACAAACATAAAAAATTAACTTGGAGAGTAGAGTGTTTTCCTCTACAGTTGTATATGGCTTTCTGCGTTAGAAATCAGTTTGCGTACTGTGTTTTTACCTGTGTAGTTCATGATAGATTTTGTCTATGTAAAGAGAACTTCTTTTAAAGCATTGGGGATATTGAACAGTCTGTGGAATAAAAAGGGATGTGTTTTCTTCAGTGAAAACATCAGGAAACCAAGCACACTTTCTACCTCCGTTTCAGCTTTTTGAAACATTTATGTTAGAAACCAAACTTTAATTTCTTGTATTGAGATTGAGTCATAGGGACATAAGTTCTTTGTAATAAACTGGTAGTGTTGGTGTTTCTACTGATATAGAAATACAGAAAGTGTTTTGTTTACCACTACTGCTAATGCTGCCTTGTGGAGTAGGGTCAGGCCCAAGAGCAGCCCGATGAGATTTAAAGGTGCATCTGTGTTCACCTTTGTTCTTCTCTCTGAAGATCGAGCTAGATTTCAAGTCTCCATCCTGAAGTCTGGATTGTTGCCATTTTGTGGACAAATGCAGCACTTGGAAAACTAAAGCCTCGATCCTGTGAAATACAAGAGATCTTCACATCCAGTCAACCACAACTAGAACCCGCAGCTGATAAGCAGCTCCTAAGTCAGTATGTAAACGTTTTGGTGACTTAGCTACCAGGATTAACTGATATATGGAAGTAAATGATCAGCTTTATGGTTTCCATGTTGCGTATTTGGGGTAAAATGCGCACTTAAAGAAATGTTCCTGCAAAGTCTGAAATAGGCGGGAGGTACTTTAGTCTGTGGGACATGCAAGGCATGTGTCACACCAGTGACAAGATCATGTTTCTGAAAAAAACCCTTCCTAAATGGTAATGTATGCTGTATTTCAGCACTGGACAGACAGGATTAATGTGATTTATTAATCACTGACAATGCATTGGGAATTACCAGGTTTGGGGATATCATTGTACTGTTTTGTTCATTTGGTTTGGTTTTTTTTTTCCTTTCAGTAAAAGCAAACAATGGCTTTAACACCTAAAACAAACTGCAGGTTAGATCCTTGCATCTTGAAGTTAAGTTTTGAATAGTGTTGCAAGTGTTGGAAAAGAAAAGGAAAATCAGGTTCTCTAATACTGTACGTACTTGTACTATTTTGGAAGTACTTAATAGTGCTGAAGTTAGGACAGCTCCTCTCCTTGATTAAGAAAGTCCATTAGTATAAAGAAGTCATGAATTTAAAGATATAGCTATATAACATACTTCTTCTTGAACTTTTTTCATGACCAACATTACAGATCTGTTTTCAGCTTGCAGATGGACTTAGGCCAGCATACACCAGACTGGACACATACTTCAAAATGCTGTTCTACAAACCAGTGATCTGTAACACTGTAAAATACCAACTCCCAACAGTTTATTCAGTTTTATTTTTGTACAGTATTCGTATTCTTTGTAAGTTATTTTGCTGTCCTGTTTTGTAAATCACATGAAATTGTAAAAAAAGGAAAAGAAAAAAAAAAAGTAGGCATAGATGTTTTTTGTACATATGTGTATATATATTGTCCAAATAAAGAAAAACAGAATAAAAAACCCAAAAGTTGTCTTGAGTGACTGGATTCATGCAGCTGTCATGTAACCCAGCCTGGATGACTACCAAAAAAAAAAAAAAAAAAACCACAAAAAAAAAAACCACCAAAAAACTGCACATTATGAAATCCATGGTTTGAGCAGTGTGTGAACCAGCTTCAAAAGTGTTAGTGTTGCCAGTCATTTGGCTTGGGTTGTTTTTCTCATCTTTTCCAGGATGTTTTTCCAGGCATTTCTTCTACTAATACAGCAGGGAGACAGAGACAGAACTTGCACTCAGGAAAAAAAAGTGTCCCATCCACCTGCATGCAGAAGCTCCCAAGCAGTCTTTCTCCCAGTGCTCCGTTGCTTTTGAGCTCAGAGTGGTGCTGTCCATCACACCGTGCAACTACTCAGTGAGCTAATGGTGCTTCAGCCTGTGCAGCCACACTGCTGCCTTGAGCTTTCCATGGCTTTGGAGGGTTCACTGGTGTATGCAGATGAAAAATATCTGCTTGGCCTCTGAAAGAAGGAAAGGCAAGGTACCCTGTGCCAAAAAGCTCCCTGACATGCATGGTCACTGGCATCACAGTTGCTGAAAGCAACCACTTACAGGAGCTAACTTAACCTGGTACATGGGCATGGTGCTAGGCTATGACTGCAAGATGAGCCCTGGACCCAAGGGAACATGTCACCTTCCAGCAATGCAGGCAGCAACAAATGGCTTGAAGATTGCCATCTGCAGCTGGAACAAAACTTTTAAGTAGGTTCCAGATTTGACTTGATGCAGAGTTGGAGTTTTCTCTTCTTGTATTAGATGGCTAAGGAGAAGATAAAAAAACCTCAGCATAATGTTTTCTTTTTTCAGCTTGTCATTGATTTTATGAGTAAGGGACAAAGGACTGTGGCACTGGCCTCACTCCCTTACAATCCCATCATAAGAGACTTTCCACAAATGTACCATTCATCTTAAACCTTTTAAGGTTTTAGTGCTGTAATTTGAACAGCTACCAAAATCTGCCTGATATAGAGAAGGCCTTAGAAGGATGTTTCCAACCACGTTGTACAGAGGGGTCTCACCAGGAGTAGTATAAATTTTGACTAGGAAGGGGTACGTCATGCAAAGACTTGGGTGCACCTCAGAGGTGCTGGCAGTAGTGGCATGAAGTGTGACCCTGAACACAGACCTGCTGATTCTGAGGGCAGTTTCGACAAGATGGTAAGGGTTTCCTGTACTATCATTTTTCCTCTCTGCCAAGGAAAAAAGAAACATGCCACAAAATGTCCTAAAAGTCTAGTTAAATGCCTGCAGAGTGGAGCAGAAAGCCGCATACAAGGTTGGCTTTATGAACTTGCCTGCTGGGATACCTGGATAATTTTGATCTCAAAAGACTCTATAACAATGTTGTTCAGCACTCACTCTTCCAGGGCTAAAAAGTCTTTGAGGTTTCATTTATGCATTAGAGCTCTGTAACAACCACTACTTTTTCAATGACTTTTGCTTTGGAAACAAAACCTCTTTCAGGTAGAGCTCCTTGCACTGCTCAGCCACATCGGAAAAATTTCTTCAGCAGTAACTCAATGCAAATGCCCAATTGTCAAAACACTGAACTTACTTGAGCACTCTTTATGGGACCCCCTTAAAGCAGAAGAAGCTTTCCCAATGGTAAGAATTTCTCAGCTACCGTACTGTCTTGGTTTAGGGTAAATTCGGGAGGAAACCTCTGAAAGGGGCTCCTCTGGGAAGCAAACCCAAACAGCCCTTCCCCCCAGCCAGTCCAGGAAAAATTTTCTCAGAGAAAAGTGGAAAAAACTATTAAACTATTTATTTAACAAACAGAATACCTACAAGCACTAAGAATGGATACTATGAAAATATAAAATGAACAGTGAA
>VZUI01055359.1:0-69036 GCA_013401135.1 Cettia cetti | reverse complement strand
GAGCACTGCTCCAACAATTGGATTTATCAGTTCGTGAAGATAGTGATAGAATACATTCCACACCATAACCCAGGACACTTGGTCTCTTGTAAATCAGAGCTGTCTCGATTTTAAAAGACAAACACGGATTCAAATTGCAGATTCAGATAATTTGCTCCACCTACTCAAAAGCCAGCTATTTCAGGAGTGAATTTTAGTGAGTTACGAGCCCATCTCATATTTCCAAAAGGCATTTCTTTACCAGTTTCCAGTGTTCATCCTATCACTTTGTCTTCTTTAGGTAATACATAAATCTAATAGAAAAGAGCATCATCTATAACCTTCAAGGCCCCTTAGTGACAAGCCCCATTGTCAAAGGCAGGCACTTTGCCAGGAAACAGTGACTCCCAGAGAGAGTGTGCAAGGTTAGGGGAAAGTATACTATTGCCAGAGAAACTGTATTCCAAGTGGATTTGTGTGGAACAACAACAATATCCAGTGACTGGTTAAATTAGCCACAGATGTGTTTTCTAGAACACTGTCCAAGAAGATATACAGTACTTTAAGGCTTGGTTCAGGCGTAATGATCTTCTGAAATCAAATCAGATCCAAGCAAAATTGCACGGGTACCAGGGAAGCTTTAAAGGAATTCTGTAATATGATTCAGACAAGTAGATGAATCAGACTGCTGCGAGCTGAACAAGGAGCACGTCGGTGAGAGATGAGGTAAGAGGACTGCACAGCCGCCCGGTGTGAGCGGTTTGCTGTTCGGGTCCGGGCTGTGGCGACTGACAGGCCCGGTGGAGCGGGCGCCTTGTGCCGCCGGCCCGGGCCGTGCGGGGCAGAAGCTCCGGCGGCTCCGGCGGCTCGGAGCGGGCGGGCGCTCGGCGCTGCGCTCGCCGTCTCCATTGCTGTCCCTGCGCCGCGCCTCCCGCCCGGCAGCGCTGCCCATTCCGCCTCCTGAGAGGATAACTGCTGCGCTGAGGGCACTGCATTTAGTAAATATTTGGAGAATTTTTCACATGCTGAAATCAGAGTCCGAGTGAAAGCTCTGGGACTTTTCTCATATGGGAGAATTTGTCTTGGCATCAGAGCTCGAGCGGTGCATGGGATTTCGGTCTGAGATGGGTGTTGAAAAGCCCAGCTTTCCTCCCACAGACGAGTTCTGACTCTCATTTTTAAAGTTCAGATAAGCCAGTGGAAAGAAGTCCTGTTGAATTACAGATCTGCTTTATGCTTTAAAGTTGTGGGGAAGCATAAGCAGCTTAGTTACTGTCGTAGTTGGAACAGGAAGCAAGAGAAGCTTTTGTTGTATTCTCTGACCTATTTCTTTACCATGTTATTTACTTGAACTAAATTGGATATCATGTATTAATGTTATCATCCAAAAGGGCCTGGAAGTATTCAGCTTAGAGTCTCTTTGTAATAAGCAGTAATGGAAAAAATCAATTTACACAATAGCAGTTGGCAAGTTTCAGAGGAGTTATAAATAAAAATTTTCACAATAGAAATGGCATATCTTGTGTATGAAAATTTTTCTCAGTTGCTCTTTTTCAGAGCTTTTTGAAATCTTTTTAACAGTATTGGTGAAAATGTGAAAATGGATCTGTTTGGGTTTGCTTTGAATTTACGGATATAGTTCCAAAGAGAAGCCAAATGCTGTGAATTTATTCACAGAAATATTATTTTATTTTTCTTCTCACTTCTTACTAATACTTTGTTTTAATCAGGGGAATTATATTGCTTTGCATCTAATGCTTCCAGTTTCATATCCTTTGAGGTCTGAATTCTGCTTCAGGAGGTTTTGCACTTCTATTCTTAGGAATTTTTGCAGGTCACATGGAAGGCCGTGTGTGTGTGTGCATGCATGTGTGTATGTCTTTGGACAGCATACCAATAATTAGAATAACTCTGCAAAGCCATGGCTTTGCTTCAGGAGAGCTCGCAAAAAACAAGACTTGACTCTGTTTTCAGGTATATTTGCAGATTTTGACCTATGGAAGCCAGACATCTTGACAAAGGCAGAATGTGTTTGTTCTAAAACATGAGTATTTTGAAAATGCTCGTACCTCTGGTGATATTTCTTCTCTCTTTTCAGGGTCTTTGTAAACAGAAGTTTAGCCATGGAAAAGATAAAGTGCTTTGGTTTTGATATGGACTATACACTTGCTGGTGAGTATCTTCTTAAGTTTTTTGAACACTGACATAGTTTGGAATATTGTTTCTTGCTGAGCAAAAAACAGCAAAAAGCTGATTGGGCTACTCCAGTTAACAGGTGCTGCTTCTATTAGTAAATGTATCTTTCACTATTCCTTGCATTTTCATTTTAGGTGTTTCCCTTAAATTTATCACCTGCAAGCTGGTTTTGGTCACATGCCATGTTACTGTGGCACAGTTTCAAGGGATCATGGGTGTCGAGAAAACCAAAGCTTAATAAGTCTGCTTCCTTAGATGCCACTGTATTTTGACAATACCCCTTGTGCATGCTTGGTTTTGAATAACAAGGTGATTTCTTTTATCCTTGGTGCATATAGCAGGCTACACCTTTGGCCAGCAGGTTCTCCTGTGTCCTGGGAGAGTAATTTTTTAATAGGTTTTCCTTTTTCCCCTTCCTGGGTTAGCCACATCAGTGACTCATTTCAAGAAGAGGCATGGCAGGGGGAGTGCCTTGTGTTAGCTGAATGACTTAATTGGTAAAGTGCTGCCCATTCTTTGTGACAGATAAGCTTTGGGAGGTTGCATAAGATCTTTTAGTTTCATAAAACTATTTGCATGACTTCTCCATCTTTCAGATACTCAACAGGCAAGTTCCCTGAGACTTTTGATGAGAGGAAATAAAGCTACCATTTTCTTCATAGTCAGACTTGCATGTTACGTATTTTAAGGAAGGAAAAGATAAAAAGCTCACTTCCATTTCTCTAGGTTATAGTATCACACAGGCTGTAACTGAGGATGTCATGTACCATCCTGCCTTCTTTCTCATTACCACTTCCAAGGTTATGGATGAAAGTTCCTATCACCATTAATATTTCACTTTAGAGTTGTTGTGTATATGAACTGAGAAAATGTGAGGTAGAGTGTCAGGGTCACCTAATAATAGGTTAATGCAGTATGTCAGCTATGGTCATCTGGTTACTGTGTACTGAGAAGGAATGAGAGATGAGTAATGTGTCTGGGGACAGTGTGAGGGTCAGAGCTGGGGTCAGAGGCTAAGTGAAGGGCAGGAAGGTTTCCATGGTTCAACTTCAAGGAACAGTTTTGGAGACTATGGCAGGTAGTTGCAGTTTATATTTAGGTCAGTTTCTTGTGTTCTTTTATCTACAAGGAGGTAGTTACACATAAAAGGTTTGGTTGTTCAACAACTTATTTATATATCTGTTTAAAGTTCTTGCTGCTTTTTAAGCCATGAAGCATATTGTCGTTAATCTGTGCTGGATGTGACTGCAGGCACGTGCTTTCTGTTTGTGTTTCCCAGCTGTGACAGTCTTATGGCAGTGCTTTTAAGGGGTGCATGAAAAACAGTTGTTCAAGAATAAATGCTTAAAAGAAAAGAAGAAGTTTTGGATTGCACTTCAGTAACAGGAAAACAACTTCTGTGCCTTTTGCAAAGGAAGTGGTAGCACTTCCCAAGGACCCAGGTGATCCCATTGGGGCTGGTGTGGAGCATGAAGTTTGTTGCTGATTTTTGTCCTGACAGAAGCAGAGCTTCAGCACTATCATCACTTATCTAACTGTTCATTTTACTCAAATGTTCCTTTTTCCAGAAAACACAGAACAAATGTGTTATCCACAAAATGATGCTTGATTTGATTAAAGGAAAAAATGTGAATGTTTCAAGCATCCTAAAGCAGTACAAGGGACATAAGAACCTGGGGCTTCCAAGGCAGGAAGATCACAGTGCTCCAGTTGAGCAGGCAAAGTCAGTGCATTTGGGGGAGTTGAGTGACAGGGGGGGAGGCAGAAAAAGAAATGGGATGTCATCTGAGCAGAAAACTGGAAATCTGAACCTCTCTGGGGTAAGCTGCTGTCCTGTTAATTCTTCCATGGTACAACAGAGATAATAGTTGCAGATCATTTCACTAGGAGTTGTGAGAATGTAATTAGGTTGGAAAGCCTTTTGCAGACAAAAAACATTATAACTGGTAAGTACTATTTCCCGTTTTTCCACTCAAACTGGAAATTAACTTTTGAAATTACCTGATTTTTTTTTTATGTCTCAGAGTCATCCTTTCCTCTCCGTGTGGGCTTTTATTATCTGACCATTATTAGCTATTTATAGCTTTCATACAAAAAAACCAAAACTTATCCACTTCAGGGGCTTTAAAGAGAATATGATTACAATTATAATAAATTAATTGGAAATTATAATGAAAAAGTGGGACAAGTGAAGTATTACAATAATATGCTATAGTTAGTGCCTTCATGAGACCCTGTTGTGTTTTCTGATTGGTCATGTTATCCTTTACCCATTTTTTCACATGGATGTGCTACTTGTCTTGATTTTAAAAAGGAAAAAAAAACAATGTTAAAAGCCAGTTTATGTGTAATTTAACATCTGGAAATGGTATCTGCATACCAGATGGTGTAGGCTGAGCAGAAGCCTTTTGGAGACCGTTCAAAAGACGTAAATAGGCCAAAGAAAAGAACAGAAGCATCTCCAGGGTCATTAGCTCCTCATCTAGTTTTCTGCATTTGTACTTTCAGACATTGCTAGGCCACTTTTCTGTAAAGCTTTTAAAAATATCCCAAGGACAATCTTCCTATTCAACAACTTAAGGCAGGCAGAGTCGTTGACCCTGCCAAAATCTGTATGTGACATCCCCTTCTCTTGTGTTCTTTCACATCAGAAATACACTGATGACAGTCAAACGTTTCCCATCTCAGAAGAATGATTATTTTGATACACATCAAATTACCTGTCTTGTAAAGAATTACTCCTTTCTCGTCTCTTTCTTTCCAAATCACTGACCACTGGTAGCACCAAAAGTCTTCTTTAGGAAGTGGTTTAGTACCAGAAAAGTCAGAATCATTTCATGTATTTTGAACTTTAGAAGCTTAGGACAGTTTTATTCTAGTACCTTATGAATTTAAGGACATAGATCTACTTACAATAACCATCTTTTCTGTCTAGAATAATCTAATTTTGGTAGGGACATGGCATTTCCATTTTGAAGTCTATAGTAACAGCTATCATGCACACGCTGCAGTGATCGTGTTCTACTACCAGCATGTCTGAGAATGTCAGCTTGCCAGCTGAGAGCAGTTTTAGTATCATCGTGTTACATTGCACATAAAGTACAATTTCATGTGCTATTTTGTATAGTAGTATTTCTTAGAGTTATTGAATCAAAGAACCATTTAGCTGAGAATTAAAAAGAATTCAAGGCTGTCTGATACAGCATTTCTGCAGTGGTTTTGTTGACTTTCAACCCAAAATTAGGTTAAACTTCAAATTTTTGTAAATAACTCCTGTGTTCCCTGATTGTGCTTTTCTCTTTCCTTGCATAGGATTGAGAAATGCTGTTAATGGTTGGGTTGGGCAAACAAAGTCTTTTTGTGTAGAAGAGCCTGAAGATTTTAGCTTTTTCTTCTGAAAAATGATGGATCTTAAATAGCTGAATTTGTAATCACAGTGATTACATCTAGAATTAATTTTGACTGCTGGCAAATAAAATGAAAGCAAATTGAAATAACTCTCACAGGTTTTAGGTTTCTTGTTTTCCCATAAAGGATTGTTGTTGTATTCTCTTGGGGTGAATAACATCTCTTACGTGAATGGAAACTCCCAAATTTCCCCAGATTAATGTTCTGGATACACTAGTACTAGAGGCTCAGAAATCTGTGCTATGTGTGAAACTGGCTGTCCTCTTCCAATTCAATCTGTTTGGGAATAACATTCAGTACATAAAATAATGGGGTTTTAAGTTAGGTGTTACTGGGAGACAAGTAGAAGGAGCAGGAAGACGATCAGAGGTTGACTGTGGTTTGTGTGCTTAGTTTAGTTCCTGTTTAGTGTTGCAGTGTTTGACACCAGCAAGAGTCATCAGCTATTTCAGCCCTTGCTGTTAGTGGAGGTTCAGACAAGTTTCTGTGAGGTTGTGCAGCCCTTCATTCCCTGCCTCTGACCTTGCTGCCTGCCAGTTCCCTACACTGTCCTTGCTCCTTGGGAAGCCACGGCGTTACACCCAGGCCTGAATTTGCTGTCAGGGCAGAACTGAGAATTATTGAACGATTCCTGTTTAAATTAGAGAGATTGAAGGTCCTTTTGTAGTTATTTTTTATTTGCTAAATAGTAATTTCATTTATTACCTGAATGATTCATCTCTGCTTATTCATCCAGCCAGAAAATCAACAGTCACTAAAAGTTGTGGTCTGCCTGCCTTTTTTTCACCAGTACTGTCAAAACTGCCTCATGCTTTGGTAAAGGAAAATGCAATCCAAAAGATTCGGAGCCTTCTCTGTTTTGTGTTTACTGCTAAGTGCAGAAAGTAAAATAAAGGTTTGTCAGTGGAGAGTCTTCACTGTGGCACTCACCTGAGCCTGAGGAGTTGGTGACACCCATTGGAAATGCAGCAGAGAGAGATTGGTTTAACACAGCATTTTATTTGGCTGCTTCCTGCTCAGTGTGAGCTACACTTAATTATTAGATCTGGATCCAAATAATGCAGGAGGCCTTGGCATTACTGGCTGTTAAATGGGACAGGCTGCAATGAGGTGATGGATAGATGTCCCTTGACAGGGACAGGAGCGGAGGCAGAGCAATGGGGTTCCCAAACTGGCTGTAATTTCACACTGGGCTGTTGGCAGATGGAGAGGGATAGTAAGAATTACAAATTCAATTATGCTTGAAAAGATTCCTCTGTGACTACTCTTCTTCTCCAAAAGTTACAGCCTTGTTGAAAGTTTTATCGTCTATCTGAAGAAGATAAGAGGTAATACCAGTGGACAGGATGCTTTCATTTGTAATGCTTTTCCTCTGTTTAATTCATTGCTGCTTCTGTGTTCTCCAGAAACTGATAATGAAATTATCAATGGCTGCTGAAAATGGTTTCAATAAAAAAAGAGGGGAAATGAGGCTTGAAAAATACTGGGTTTATTGTGTGCAAATGTGATTAATGCAACATAATCTGATTGGAATATAGCTTGTGTCCTGGAAACATTGCCAATTTAATGCCAAGGTTTGGTGCACTGCAAAGATTTTATTGCAAAATTGCTTATGCTTTCAGCTTGTAGCATTTCCCTTCTCATCACATGGGAAAAGATACGGGAAAGACAGCTTTAGTCTTTCCCAACTCAATCCAAAGTACAACATGCATAAACAGGTTTTACTCTTTCCTCAGGCAGATGTTCATGTCAAAGCCATCCTAGCAATTTGGAAGAGGAAAATTTTTCACACTCTCATCTTATTTTTGAAATACTTTTCTTTACCTGTTGGCTCTGGAAAAGATACACTCAGCGAGAAGGTAGAATTGGATTGTTGCTGCGTGTGATCTGGAAGAAAAGGTGATAGCAGAATTGAGAACTGCTTCTTCAGCCCACCTACTATTTTTACTTTAGCTGAGTCTATCAGGGTCCTGTGTTTCAGTTTGCACAACTGAGAAATGGGACTCACGAATTTGTATCTTGTATGAAAAAAATTCTGGATTGCACAAATGAAAAACAAATTCTAAATGTGGGAGTTTTATACATGAAAGATTGAACTGAATACTTAATGTATGAGCTTGTAATGTAAACAGCTACAGTGTATCTGAATGTCAGTTCAGGTGCTGTTATTGTCTGTTTATTAGTGCTGAACTCTAATGCAAATGTTGTAAGGAGGCTCTTCTGCTTAGGTTAAAGGTTTGTCTTTAGTTTCGTCATGATGTAAGGGCTACAGGCTTTGAGGCTCTTTTGGGGAGATACTAAGCAGTTTTGCTTCTTTCCCAGTTTGCTGGATAATCCAGCTCATTGTGTCATACAGAAATAGTGTGGTGGCTGGAGAAAGGAATTGGTGTATGAGCAGGAGAAGTCTTCCAACTCTGCTAGCCAGGACAGGGAAATGCCCTGACTGTTGCACATCTGCTGTCTGCCTTTTCACATTTGCACATTGCCAGTTTGACAGGTGCAGATTTTGCAGATTTCAGAGACTGGTTTAGCCATTGGTGTTTTAAAGCTAAAGGCAGATGGAGAAGCCAAATTGTTCCGAGCATGCTTTGAGCTGGCTGTCTTTTCAAATACCAGTGCAGTGGTTATTGTCCCTGCTCCCTTTGTGTTGCTGCTCTTCAGAGCCTGACCATTTAAAGCTGTGTAATGAGCAAGTGAGTTCTGGAGCTGTGGGATCTCACATGCTGGCTTTGGGAACGAGGAGTGGAGAAAGCATGTGTTGCTTGCTCTGTCCCAATAAATCACTGACTGACAAACTGCTAATCTGCTGTCTGTGGATTCTTGAAGAATCAGAGCGATAAACAGAAGCTGCTGAAAGAACGAGTCTTCACAGTATAAGGAAAGTTTCAAAAGCTGCTATATTCTGTTTTCTTGCTGTTAAAAACATGATGATAACACCAAGCTGGGTCAGCAGGCTGTTAGTATACCAAGGCAAGCTCTTGCCTTGCCAGACGATGAAAATAGGGAAGCATTTTTCATCTAATCGACCCTCTTATCTAGTAATCCTAATGCCACAACAGAAGTACTATTAAGTTGCAAATACCCTTGTGATGACTCAAACTGCTTACTCTGTAGGAGGAACCAAAGCTGAGAGTACAGGAGGCTTTAACTCTGAGATCACATGTGTGCCATTGCTTTGTGAATGCCTTATTTTAGCAGTACAGAAAAACTTCTGTATGTGGCTTCTTGCCAGCATGGGCACTTGTGCTGCATCTAAGCCCAGGTGCACACTGTTAAACAAATGTGTAGCCTTGGAGTCTCACTCTCTTCAGTGAATATGGAGAAAAATAAGAAGCTGAGTCTGTTTGGACACTGATAAACCTCAAATACACCTTATAGATATATTGTATTAATGACTACTAGGCCTTTAAGTAATTTGCTTCTTATTTCTTGATGCAAGCAAATCATGTTTGAACCTGAAGCCCAAGCAACTATTTCTTCCCTGTTCGTAAGTCTTTATTGAAGAACTAAGCCCATATTTTGGCACAGTAGTTTGTTTCCATGGAAATGCAGGGATATTTCCAATATGGGATTATAACTCACAGTGGGCTGTATCTGAGAGAGGTAAATTGTGAAGACCATTTGTTAAGCACAAAAAGCATTCTCTTGTGTCAGGGAAACTGTAAAAAATTTCTGTGAAAGAACAGAAGACCCTGTAGTAATTTTTAAAGTATTAATCCAGTGCAAAGGAAAGTTATACCAACTATTAAAATAGACAAACTGAAGTTTCCTTGAAATGCAGTGTGTCTGAGTTGCTTCTCTCAACATGCACAATGTGACCTCAGTGTTGCTGTTTTTACCTCAAGCCATTCATTCTTATTCAGCAGAAGAAATCTTTCCAACACGAAGCTCTGCTCTGCCAGCCTCTGAGGCATATTCAAACAGCCCAAATCTTTGTTACATCGAAGGCAAACAAAGTGCAGCAGCAGAGAGATAAAAATATCTGGAATTTACCAATGAGAGCACTAATAAGCCTGCTTTGGGAAGAGTTAAAGATGATGATACTTGACAACGCTCGTTTTTAATACAAGTAGAAATGCAGCACTAGAAACAACGTGAAGTGTAGACCCAGCAATTCACAGCCAGGCTGCACATACAGTTCTGTGTCAGTCCTTGAAGCAACAACAAATCCTGTCTTTACACACCCTGTTAGCATGCAGAGCAGGAGAAGGGGAGCTGATGCTGTTCCAGGTTAGAGGTTTTAGAGCTGAAAGCTGTGCTGTGCACTTGGGGATGTTTGCAGGAGCATTAGAGGTAAGGAATTTTCCACTGCTCTTAGGCTGCAGTGGGTGAGCTGCTGCTTTATGGGCTCTGCGGCGCCTGGGGACTGCGGAGCCCTGGTGCTGCTCCGTAGGGGAGCTCCGGTTTGCACCCAGAGCAGTGTTTGGCATCATCAGGAAAGGGTGCAGCAGAGCCCACATCCAAAGGATTCAACCTTCTGATGATTAGTGACCCTTGCCTTAGTTTCTGTTATCAGATTTACTGTCAAAAACATCTGTGGGCACAAAGGTGCTGTGCAAGATCTGGCTGCTCATGCAGGGCAGAGCAGCTTGTGCGTTAAGCGTACGAAAGTATTCTGGGATGAACCTGGAGGTTTTGTCAAGGTATTGTTTGCTGATCACTACAAATACATAATTTTTAGTGAAATAGAAAAGGCACGTTAAATATTGAAGTGTGCTTTAAAGCTAAACTTTGTCTTACTGCACAGGTCACTTATGTGTTTGCAAAGGTTTCTATGGGTAAGTAAAATTATACTCAATATGGCAGCAGTTTCTTCTCATTTAGACTGAAAAATTAAAAATTCAAAGAACCAAACCAATGTTGCTACCCATTTTGTTTGGTATTATGAAAAGTCAAGTTAAATATAGGCTGAAATACTGCAATTCTGCTTTCCATAATACCGTGCATTTTTATTTATGGTTTAGTGCTTAAAATCAAACCCCAGGAGACAACAGGACTGGAGTCTGTTCCTAATTGGTTTTCAACTCATTTTGACTGTAGACAAACCCTTTATGGTCACAGTTCAGCTGAGTTCATAAACAAATGACAAGTCAGAAGTTCACCACGTTCCTAATTGAAAACATATGAATCATCCCATGGGTTTCATTTGGGATTTCTTGCGGTTGCAGTCAGGCACGTTTACCACTTTGTCACTTTGTTTACAGGCACTGAGCTCCCAGGTCAGCACAGCACAAAGGTGCTCGACTCCATTGCCTGCACGCTGGGCACATGTTTATGTGGGCAGAGATGACCCAAACCACTGCTGGACAATCCAGAGCTTTAAATAGGAGTGTTTTTCCCTTCATGTCCAGTGAGGATACTGTGAAGTGAAATGCCCTCAGTAGCTGTGGCAGGAGTTGAGGGTAACACTTGATGTCTCATTGGAAAGAGAGATGCAAGGCAAGGGGATCTGGAGGTCTGTGCTTATCCCCATTCCTGGGATTGCCAAGCCAGCTGGGTGTTTCTACAGAGGGTCCCACTTTACAGGTACCTCTGCAGCGTTTCTAGTTCTCATGGGAAAGAAAATCCTCAGCTTTATTTCCAGTGCAAAGTGACAGCACCCTGCCAGGCTGTGCAAGCCAAGCGTGAGTCTGGGCTCCCATCAGAGCTGAGCAGTCTGACTGCACTGTCAAAACTGAGGGTAGTTAACACCCAGGTGTGAAACTTAAACATGACATTTCAGATTCCTTCCTGTGTAAGTAATAAATTATTTTAACATGGAGAGCAGCATAGCTTGAGAAACCTTAGCATTCCCCTTTTGTTACATTTCAGTGGCAGTGCCTGACAATACCTGCCTGATTAGAAAAGGCTGTGTAACACAGAGGCTGAAGTCATTAGTATGCTGGAGCAGAAATCCTTCTCCTTTCCACTTGTGTAGGAAAAGTGGCATTGCTCTGTAACAAATTTTGAAGATAAGATACCCTGAAAGGAAGGTCAGTGTGTAGAGGTCAGATAGCATTCCTCACTACCTGCTTACCTCTGGGGATCCTCAGACCTCTGGCCTTGCAGCTAAGACAGACTTTCCTCATACTATGGCAGTATGTGAAATGCTTGCCCAACACTTAGAAGTACATTTAATTGGTATTGTTATTTTAGTGGAGTTTGGTTTTTAATTAAGTCCAGTGTCCCAAACACCTCCAGGACTGGTCACTGGCTGTTTCCCTCTGGATTCTCAGCTGGAGTTGCAGGTCAGGTGATCAGAAGTGCCAGGGGATGAGTATTTGGGGCTTGTGTGAAACAGCTGTTGCTGTGGTTGTCGTGGAGGGGTGACTGTCACAGACACAGTGTACTGGACACTGAATGCCTGGCTTTGGGGCCATGTGCAGAGGAGATATTGACAGAATGGAGAGCTCTGGGAATAGATCTATCCTTTGTGGGACACGAAGATCTCATTTGATAGACATTGTTGAGGGAGAATACATCGATATTTGTACTGTTACAGGGAACAGGTTTGTAAAAGGGGATCTGAGTCCTCAAGGCTTTAACTAAGCAGGTTTTGTCAGTTCAACACTGATATAAATCTATCCCTAATACATACTTGCATACTTGGCAAACCAAACTCACTGCACATTACTTACTTGTGGTGCAATTCAGAGCAACACTTTGATCCTGCTCTTTAAGTCAGGTTTGTGTAATTTCAGAAATGTATTTGTACAAGCTTAAATTATGCATGTTGAGCCCGAGATTTATAAATCTGAATACCAGCTCTCCACCTGCCCATGTATGTCTCTAACTGCCTGATTTGCATGCCTTACTCACTTGGAGAATAAGCAGCAACTGAAAAAAAATGGTTTTAGCTATTTTACTTTCATTTCCTCAAGACTTAACGCAAAGTAGGTGGGCTGCATTTCCTGTGTGCATTATCCATCTACATTATGGCTTATCTGTCTTTGTGTGACCTCTGGAGAACCCAGAGAGTGGGTAACATATCTGAAGATTGAGTATTTGTTAAAGCTTTTTGCAACCGTTTTGGAGGAGGTAGTCACCTCTAGTTTAAGAAATAGTGATCTTATCTGGACACCTGAAAGTCAACAGCAGAGACAGTGCTCTCAGCACCTGCGTGGAGAAGGAGTGGAGACTGTGTGTGCCCAAGGGATCAGAGCAGGGATGCACCACCTGCAGGAAGCAGCTGCTCCTGTGGAGTGCCCTGACAGTGTGGGCTTGTTTTGGGAGGCATCAAAAGCACCTTTCCCTGGGCTGCTCTTGTCTTAACAGCTGGGAGGAAAGGCAGATGAGGAATTGGAAGATGGAAGGGATGAAACTCCTCCAGGAGGTGGGAGGGGGTCATAAGAGAGCAACAGATGGGGAAAAACCAGAGGCAGGCGCAAATGATACTTCAGGTCATCATTTAGTGGTCCTGGCTCTGCCTCTCTGCCTGGAGGAGCTGCTCTCCTTGTAGGCTTCTCTTGTTGTAGCAACCTCCTGAGCTCGTGTTTCCCTTCCTAAAGGAGGGTTCTGGTGAAGGGGAGCTGCTTCCTCAAAGCTGCCTCAGTGGCATGGGAAATCAGTGTGTTGTCAGCTCTTTCCAATTCAGGCTTTTACCAGCACCAAATCCATAGTGATTGAAAATAAAATGGCAGGCAGGACTACTTGTAGGTGTGCAGTTTGAGACAGCAAATACATCTTACAAATGGGAGACGACTGAAGCAGTGCAGAAAGGGGTCATTATTTAAATCCAACTCCTGCTTCTCTCCCAAGATCCATGAGTACCTTGCAAGAAGTGTTGGCAAGCCCTGGAACAAACCATATTACATCTCCAAAGTGAAGCTCCCCTGCCTGAATTTGTGCGTGTAGGACAAACAAGGGAAGATACAGGCAGCCCCTAAAAGGCTTTCTCCTCCCCACAGCTTAAGCAGAGCCATCACATGCACTTCAGCCTTCCCCAGCTATTCATTTTGAAACAAAACAGGCTTTAAACGTTTATTTTCTGGGAAGCCTTCCAGGAGGTCTGCATACTTCTGTGGGTCATTTTTGCAACATCTTTCCAACCAGTTCAGCTTTGTATTTAGTGCAAATTGGATCTCAAGGATAATTCTTGATTACTCTGTGCATACCTGTAAGTTGCAGAATATCTCTGGTGTTCTCCCTGTGTGTGCTTGCAGCGAGAGCATTGCATGCAGCTCTGTGTGCAGGTTTGGTGCTGGTTTATCCTGTGGTGCTTTGCCCATGAAAGCCCAAGCAGAAGTGTGTCCAAGTGTGCATTTAAATGCAGACACGCACCACAGGCTGACCCGGTGTGCGAGGCTCTCGCTGGGAGCACCTTCAAGGTGTAGGGCAAAATTCTCTTCTCAGGTTCCCAGAGTAGCTCCTGACTCAGTCTCCCGAGCCTCCTGCACTGGCACATGCAGGCATTGTGTGGTGTGAAAGAGAGTGTCCTGAAAGGAGTAATTTGTCACTGACTGAGGAATGGACCATGATGGCAAAGCCCCAAAAAGAGCACGAGACCTTTTCTTGAACCAGTGTCTGAGAGAAACATAAAGGATTTGTATCACTTGGGCAATGTGCTTGTACCCTCTTCCTTGTACCCTCTTCCTCCTTGGGCAATGTGCTTGTACCCTCAATTATCCCTGAGCTGATGATCTAAGACTGCTTTGTGGATATGAGGACAGAATTTTGCCTGCAGGATGCACGATTACCAACTGTGCCTCTTCTATAAATCAGTAGTAAGTGTATTTGGAATAACTGCCAGGCCAGCTTCTGAGCTTACCAGAGGACAGAGCTCCAGCAGACACAGTCCCACATGGCACAGAGCTGTTGCAGTTTTAAAATCAGTCTGATTTTTTTCTTTAACAGGGGAGCCCAGTGTAACTCCGTCAAGCCTGGAGTGACACTCTGAATCTGCATCTGCCTCATGTGAGTTAAAATCCTGGCAGCAGCATTTTGCATAAGCTGGAGCCTCTGTAGAGAGCTTTTTTTTTTCTTTTTTTTCTTTTTTTTTTCTTTTTTCCTTTTCAGGAAGGCTATAAAATTGTAACTGTATGTGTCTTGGCAGCAAAGGTAAACACAACCACACAAATGCATGAGAATTGCATACCTTACTGCACAACCCTTGCTCATTCCAGACCAACTTCCCTCCTAGCACATCCTGTGTCAGTCAGGGATGCCTTCACTCATCACAGCCCTGAAGGCTTGCAGTGTTCACTCCGGGGTTCTGCTTTTTACCTTTTAATGGTGTATTGTTAAACCAAGTAATGGTATTAAGAGGAAGCTGGAATGCTGTCAACTGGCTTCAGTTTTTTTTTAAACCTTTAGTTGTTTTCTTTCCACCCTGGTCGCACAATCCATGAGCACTGGGTGCTGATTGCCCTGTGCTGCTAAAGCATTTGCCTGTGTTGGAACAGGACTATTAAATAACAATTCCTCTGGAGCTGGGGACTTGGCTTTGTGGCAGAGACATGGCCATCAAGCAGTAAGAAAAAGAAATCAGAATAAGTTGTAGCATGTGCTTTGGTTTTACTGTCATCCCATGTGTGTTGGGCAAGGATGATGTGAAAATGTGTTTGTGGCTCTGCCTCCTCCTCTGTCACAGAGCTGGGAATGCTTGAAGACTGGGCCCCTCTCAGCTGGATGAAAGAGTTGGGCACAGGAGACCGCAAGGCAAATAACTGAATTCGTGACCTTTCCATGACACACAAACTATCTCCATCAGAGGTACCAGGATTCAGCAACCAGATCTGAGGGAGGGGATATTCCAGCAAAGTTTTAAAACATGTTTTCATCATGCAGCTGCAGAAAAAAGTACTGATCTGCCCTCTCTACTCTGTTTCCTCACAAGCGCCTGAAGACATGAGAGAGAATAACCAGCCCTGAGTACAATATTGAAATAATGGAGTAACACCTGTAATTGGGGCATCTGCCCCAAATGTGCTGCCAGAGTTGCAGTGATGTCAGCCTGTCCATTCTCATTCTGAGGAGATGGATGGTTTGTTTGCCCAGAGGAAGCTCCAGTTACTCAAATAGGCTTATGAGAAATGTCAGGGGTTTGTGCCTTGTTCCAGTTGATGCAGCCAGTGCTCTGGTGTAGGGTGCTGTCAGGGTGGGCTCAGGGAGCTCTGTCTCTTCCCAGTTGTGTGTCTAATTAAAGGAAAGTTTATCTGGAACATTAACTATGCTGGTAACTAGAAAACATTATTTGCCCCTCTCACCAGTCCAGTTTCCTGTGTCTCTTTTAAGTTCATGTGTCAAGGAGAAGGCTCTCATTTTCCAGATATTGTGGAGTAGTAGAAAAGTAGAGATGGGATCTGAGGCATGAATGAGCTAATAGTTTAGTTTTATCCAAAGAGACATCAAGGAAGCAAAATCTAAGGTTTGAGAGGTAAGGGGAATAACTGTCCCCCCAAGAGAAACATTTAGATTAAACCTAATTAATGTACTGCCTCAGCAGAGACTTGGGATTATGAGGGCTGAGGTTGATATCTCTTCTTCAGCCTTTTTCCTAATGGTGCTTCAGCTTGTTTCCTTAGAGAGTTAAAAGGAGGTCTGGGGTAGTTTTCTAAGATACAGAAAGAAAGAAAATACAGAAAGAAAGAAAGAAAGAAATTGACTGAGGGGTAGATTTTGTGAGCAGCTGACCTTGTGTCCCACACAGCTGTTCCCTGGTGGAGTGTTAAAAAGATACACAGATTACTCATCAGAAACCCTACAGTTTCCCTGGAAAGGCTCTGCTGGAGCTGTTGATGAAGCATTTCTGTTTTTTCAGAGGAGATGCCAGTGTGCTCCTGCCCAGGTTCCTGTCTGGGCAGCATCACCATGGTTGGTGAGTTCAGAAAGACCAGGGTTTCCTCGGAGAAATGTTTTTTTTGGAAGTGATGTATTTATTATGGATGAAGTTGGTCAATTTCCCAGGAGGCTAAGAAGGAGAGTCAGCAGCTCCATGGACAGAGCGGGGACTGGGGAGCTTTGCAGAGCTTTCACATTCTGAGCATATGTGCAGGTGTACTTATAAGAGTTATCCCTGGAAAGTGCCTTTACTGTCCTGAATCAGAGGAATTCCTTGTTCCAGATGATGCTCTGGTGTCACTCTCACAATTTTGTTCATCACCTAACTGCCTATTGCTCCCTCCAACTCTAGCTCACTCCCCAGAATTGCCTTGTCAGTCACTGCTTTCTTCATTAGCTGTACTTTTTGATTGCTTATTCCTATCTCTAGCTGAATCAATCCTTCCTTTCCTAAAGGATAGAAAAGAGTATGTGCATTGAATGTTGGATCATGTTGTTGTTGATGTTTGCCATTGGTATAATATTGCTTGGAGATTTTGATAACTGCTTTATTGATTTAGTTATCTGTTTAAGATCATAACAGGTTTGCTTATTACACTTCTAATGCTGTTAGTTTCATGAGGAAAATTAACTCTTGGGATTCTGGTGCTTTTTAGGCTATTAAGAGAAACAGGAGCCCTCTGTCATGGGTACTGTGATTTCAGTCTTCTGACAGTCTTGTTTCATCTAAAGTCCTTGCCTGTTTTGTTTTTTTAAAATTTTTTTTAAATTTTTTTTTTGTTTTTGTATTTTATATATTTTCTTTCTCCTCTCAGATTAAACTTCTGTATCCCACAGTGTACATATATGCTGGTGATTACTGGGCAGTATAGACAATGTGTATTAATATATATCATGAGACCCACAGATGTGTTACATCTCTCTCAGGAAAAGCACTCTGTCCTCTAATGAGTTTACTGTGTAACTTGCACATTTTCAGCTAAATTTGAAATATTGAAGTATTGGAGCCAGTTGGACCCATTGAAACCATGGTAACCCTGATTGCAGTCAGGGGTTTTATTTATTTATCTTAGGACCAGTTTAAGACAACAACATCATGGTACCCCACTCCTAAGGGGAAGGGAGCACCCAGGATTTGTGAGTGCTTGTGGTTGAAAGGAACAATGAAAGTCAGAGGGTCCACAGAAGCTTACAAAGTTTTATTAGTATATTACACTTGACATGAAAACTGGTGTGCTAATCCCTGACCTTCTAGTACAAGCACACAGCAGTGGGGTTTGGATAAAAGGGTAGGGTAAAAGGGAAGAGAGAAAGAGATGAATTAAAGAGGAGAAGAGAGAGAGAAAGGAAGAAAGCAAGAAAAGGAGATCACCAGTCCTGGCAGCAGCACTGATGGGGTGTCCACTATTCTGGGGCACTTGCACGCCTGGGCTTTGTGGGGGTGTCTTTTTATAGATGAGTTTTCCCCACCTTGAAAACAGGGCTCTTGCTTTCTAAGGAAATAAGTTACCATGTGCACTCTATTCTTCCAAACCTTTCTGAAAATGGATCAGAGGGTCTTGGGTGGCCTTGATCTCCCCCATACAGTCCATGCCCTCTTCTCGACCTCATTCCTGCACTTGAGCTGTGCTGTGCTTATCTCTGGGAGCCAGAACAAGGACGTTTGCCCTAGAAAAGTGCTGCCCTTACCTCCACATAGCCCCCTTCTCCAGCCACATCCTGTTCTTTCTCACAACATGTTATTAGCAACAATCCCTGGCTGTTATTACCAACAGTCCTTGGTCAGCTTCAGGAGTATCCAGCTGTCCCAGTGTTTGAAACATGCACATTAGCCCCTTATCTTCTGGGCTTCTGCAGACATGCAGTGAGTGTAAACACAGTGCCAGAGAAACCCTGTGATTTCCATCTCTCCTGATTGCCTTTTAGATGTAATTTAATGATCTGATTAAACAGTAACATTTTAAGTACATGGGAAGGTCATTTGCAGGAAGAAGAGAGGCTGCATGGTAGGAATGACTTAGTTGAACAAGTCCATTACTTTTGCATGGAGCAAAGGGAAGGTGTGTGTCCCAGATGAGCAGCTCCTCTGACATGTGAGAGCAGTGAGCTTGCTTAAAAAAGTAGCATTTTGATGCACAAGGGTAATAATGAACAGATTTTTTGCAGTACCATATGGTGTTATTAACAAACAAATCATATGTTAACTTGACAGCTCTACCTTCACGCTAACTTAGTCTACAGCAAACATTAATTCCCTTGAGATGAAATCTGGAGCAATACTAAGCTTTGGGATTGTATCCAGAGCAGTAACAGTAGCACAGAAGTGATGAATTTCAGGCTTTCTAACCTCCATACATGTGCTCCCACAATTTATTGGTTTCTTATCAGCTTTGCAAAAACATAGCAAACCAAAACCCTGTTGGAGCAGATGGAACAGGGAGTGTTCATGCATCTGCCTAACAGAACTGCAGGGAGAGGAGCTGCTGTTTGAAATACATTTTTCCTGATGCAGAGAGCTATGATAAACTGATGGATATTGCATCTGGTGTACTCTGCTGCTGAAATTCAAACTGCAGCTCTGCTTCACTGCAGCCCTGGGGCAGGAGCTAATTCTACTGCTCTGAGCTGGGGAACCTGAAGCATCAAAGGAGGGAATGGTGTGTGGAGGAGGGAGGAGGGAGAATGGGGACACTACTTTTAATTGCCTTCTTGTTTAACCCCCTAGCTGTTTTCAAATTTTCTAACCAAAATCTCATCTTGGTACAGTGTATAAATCCCCTGAATACGAATCTCTTGGATTTGACCTGACGGTAGAAAGATTAGTTTCCATTGGATATCCTCATGAGCTGCTCAATTTTGTGTATGATCCTGCATTCCCTACCAGGTAAATGACTAACAGATACCAACCCTGCCTGCTCAAGGCCTCCAAGGCTTGTTCTGTGAAGTTCACAGGCCACACGTGAGGCCAGGCTCTCAGCTGTGGTTGTGAAGCCTGTGGCTGGCCACAGACCATGGGGAAGGGAGAGGACTGATCCAGTATGTGGGGAGCCTTTGCACACATGAGCCCTTGCCAGCAAAGAGAGAGTGTGCAAGAAAAGAACCCTACTGAATATATGGTCCAAAAATAGCCCTTCAAAGCAAAGCAGCAGAGACACAATTGGATTGGGAGTGAAATCAGAATCAGGGGGAGAAGGAGCCATTACTGTCCAAAAGGCTGCTGGGATGTCTCAGAATGATTTTAATTAGTAGTGTCATGGTGTGACATCCTGAAAATTAAGCTGACAGTAAACAAGAATAGAAATGGGACCAATCCAATTCTCTTGTCAAGATGAATCAAATGTCAAAAGTATTTGATTTAGTAACTTTTTGATTTTATAACTTTGCACTAAGTTAATGGTGCAAAATTACCAAATCCCTATATTTTGTCTTTTGGTGGGAGAGGTAAAAAGGGCATTCTTTGTTTTGAACAAAGTTTTTGATCTAACTCTACACCTTCAAGTTCTTTCCACGTGTGCCTTTGCTGGATTTTGCTTCTTTGACTCCTTTGGAGTTTCTTTACAAAAGACTGGACCAGAGGGTCTGTTGGTTTGTTCCAGTCTGGCAGCCTCCTGCCTTCCCTCCTCTCAGCATCTTTTACACCAAGAGTTGCTGCTGGCTGTGCCCTTGCCTGTAACAAGGCATAGCCCCTCACAGACCTGTGATGAGAGTTCTGTTAAATCCACTACTTTCATCCCAGGGAGGGGACAGAAGGGATATCTCTGTGGGAAGGCTGTGATCTCCAGATGCAAGCTGCTAGATAAATGAGACAGAGTTTTGCCAGAGTCAGAACAGGCCATGTCCAAAGTATTGTGCCACAGTTACACACCTCATCTGGTTTTGTCTGTGACAGAGCCATGAAAAAGCAGAGAGAAATTCCTTTATCACACCTCACTGTTCCCTGCAGCTTGACAGGGGTGTCAGGTTTGTGACCCTGTGGAAGAGGCCCTGGCAGATGCACAGCTGAGCCTCTCAGGTTAAACGCTTCTGGGGCTGTGGAGGGCAGGTCAGGTGCCTCCTGCCTGGTGATGCTGGGCTCTGGTTGCTCACCTGCTGCCAGCTAAAAGGAACACTAGGGACCCCATCTGCATCATAACAGCAGCTCTGCTCTGATGGCCCATGCCAAGTGAACAAAGCTGTTCTAGATCTGTTCTAGCTGCTGTTAAAATGGTCACCTCTTAATGCACTTACCTTTTCATATCCTAAATTACTTTCTTAACAGAGGCCTGGTGTTTGACACCCACTATGGAAACCTGCTAAAAGTTGATGCCTATGGGAACCTTCTAGTATGTGCACATGGCTTTAATTTCCTCAGAGGGTGAGTGCAGACTCTTGGCTGTTCTTTTTGACTTAATACACTCTATTGTGTCGGTTGTCCTCAGGGGACCCACTGTATATGGAGTCACAGGGACTCTACTAACAGCAGATGCTGTGTTGGTGTTCCTACAGCTGCAGGATTAGTTGTGGATGATTTGGGAGCCTCAGGTACATCCACAGCCCAGATGTTTACAAGGGAAGGGCTGTGCCACCGAGGTGCATCTGTAGCCTGCTGTGAATAGAGGAACGTGTGCCGTAGGGAAGAGCTGATGGGATCATCCAGGGGTTGTTTGCCTGTCCTGGCACAGTTTAATGTCAGCAGCTTGTCAGTCAAGACAAAGCCATTGGATGAGGGCCTGTGCCCCATGAGACTGTCAGCTCCACTGCCATTGCTAAGAAAGTTTGAGGGCCTGAGCTGGTTTGGGGTAGGAACAATCTTGCTCTACCCTTTTGTGTTTCTGACCTTTGAGGGTGTCAGAACACAGCACTGCATGCCATTTCCTGCAGCTTTCCCTGGCTGCTTACGTTTCTTGTCCCAGAGAAGGTGCTTTAGGAAGCAGAGAGGAACTGCAGTGCCATGTTCCTGATGTGTCCCAGCAAATCCTCTCTCCCACATTCCTGCTGCAAGGGCATATGAATGGAAGGCAATGCAAGCTCAGGGGCCCCAGAGTGACAAACCTTGTCTTTGCAGGCCTCTTAAGTCCTTGCATCAGGACTCCAAAATATAGAAAAAAGCCCTTATATGTGCACTCAAGTTCCTCTTTGAGCCTACTGAATGATCTTTAATAGCTCCAGAAATTGAGGAGACCAGAATACTGATATGAGTTCAGTCATTGCCACCCTGCTGATGAATTGCAGAGGGTCCCAAGCAAGCCTCCTGCAGCAGAGCCCCGCATGCCTCTGGCTGAGAGCTGCTGGGAGAGTGGAGAGCAACACATGGAAAGTGGGGGAAGAGTTTAAGATAAGCAAATGAAAGTGCAGATGATTTAAAGCATCCTCCTAGGCAGCAGCATGGGGCTTAAGGTTGAGCTGTGGATTCTGGACCACTCTGTGTCCCTGTGTGGGCTCTGCTCAGTTTGCTGACTCAGCAATGAGGGCTTTGTCCTGGCTCTGCCAGAGTCAGCACCGCCCAGGGAACAGCCCTGGATGCACTTTTGCTCTTGTGCCAGCAGTGCATGGGGGAAGCTGGGTGTTGATTAAAGCACAGCAGAGTTTGGTTAGCAGACCCTGCTACAACTCTGTTTTGCAGGTCAGCACATTTTATCTTCCTTATGTTTTGTGGTTTCACTCTTCTCCACTTTATTTATTCTCAGGCCTGAAACACGGGAGCAATATCCAAATAAATTTATCCAGAGGGATGACACAGATAGGTTTTACATTTTGAACACGTTATTCAATCTACCAGGTGAGTCTAATGTGAGCCAACACAGGCCTCTTTCTGTGCCTTTTAAGCCAGTAAAGCTTTGCTGATGTCACACTCCGCTTTTCTGTTTGGGTTTTTTTACATGAATTTTCTTCCTTTGGGCACAAGGTCTAAAGTTAGCTGGCTATATGATGTTATCCTTGTCTTACAACCTCATTCTGTTTCCTTTCAGAGACCTACCTGTTGGCTTGCCTGGTCGATTTCTTTACTAACTGTGACCGGTACACGAGGTTTGTATTCCCTCCACTTTGAGATGATGATGGAACAGTAAGGTTGTCATTATTTTATACAAGAGCAATACAGCACAGATAGAACTGCTCTTAACATCAGAGGAGGCCCCTCAAGTGGTTTTGGTGGGCATCCTATAATTTTGTGATGCTAACTTGATCTGTGTGTACAGCAGAGGCTGGTTATGAAGGTTTCCTTCACAGGGTACAGCAGTACCAACATACTGATTGACACTGGCATTTGGGGCTGCCTCTAGGACTGCACACTTTTTACAGAGTGATTACAGGCACCATTCCGTTCATTTTGAACCTGTGTCCACTGGAGCCATGTCTGAACTGGTAACTGAAAGGCTGAATTTCCTCAGCCAGTTACCACAAGTGCTTCATGTGGTAATAAAGGACATTGCACACTTAGAGGTGGAGTGCTCAGTATGGTATAAAAGGCTGTTTGTGCAGAATGACTATTTCCCTTGCTGTCAAAAACATATAAGCATATAAGAACAAGCTGTGGTTTGAACTAGCAAATGTGAATGCTGCTGTGCTGCTCATCACCTCATGTGATGGGTCATCTGCATATATGTGAGTGGAAGGCAAAGGCTTAATGTGATTTCACCTGGGAGTGGAGGAACTGTATATGCTGGCAATCCATTAGGTGAAGTATCTTTTTTCAGGAGAGGCATGATGATTGCTGTCATAATAAATACAGCTCTGTGTAATCCTTCTTGATTTCTTCTGATGCAAGCTGTCATGCTGTCTCAAAGATACCTCCAGAGTATCTTGTAATTTCTAATGTTAATTCTACGTGTTCAACATAGAAGCAGTTCCTCCTCTCAGCAACATTACATTTAGTTGATTTCCATGACACTCCCTTCTTTAGTGCTGGAAAGAGGGAGAAAGAGCACCACTCTCTTTATTCCCTCAGTACCATTCATCTTCTGTTCAATGCTGCAAATGGCATTTTTGCAGTTTTCTGCAGTCTTTTTGCCTTCTTGTAATGTGGGTGAGAAGTAAGAGTTACAGTCACAGAGAGCAGTAGTACTTCTGTGGAGGCACAGACATTCCTGGGTAACACACAGCTCCTGTTCAACTGCAGTTGTAGCTTTCTTTCAAGTTTGAGCTGCAGTAAAGTAGCAGATAAGAAACCGTGATGGTAAAATAAAAACACAAGCTCCAAGCAGCCTTTGAGCTGTCTTGCTCCTTGGTGTATTTCTTACCTGCTGTGACTGGCTGCTAAAATCTCTTCTGTCTCCTCACAGCTGTGAAACAGGGTTTAAGGATGGAGACCTCTTCATGTCCTTCAGGAGTATGTTCCAGGATGTCAGAGATGCTGTTGACTGGGTTCATTACAAGGTGACTGCAAGAGCTCCGTGGGATGTGTGTGGTTGTTACTGGGTTGGAGGGGCTGGTTTATAACTCCTGAGTTCAGATGCTCTTTGCCTGCCCTGGGCAAGAGTCCTGCTTTGCCGCCTAGTGAGCAAATAACAGATTGCAATTGTATGAGAGTAAGTCAAGACCTCAACTGCCCTCCTAGTATGGGAACATATCTGGTTTGGCTTCCTTTTCCTTTTTATTGTGCCCAGATTTCATTTGTGTACTGTAATTCATGGGTTTTAGAGCATGATGCCATGTGGGAATTTGCTCTGCAAGTTCACAACTTGTACATTGTCCTAATTATTAAAGCAGTATTCTACTGCAAATTGTTTACATTGGCATTGTCCTATGTTGTCTAAAAAGTACTGGCATTCAAGAGAGAAATAGATCAGCTTTTCTCTAATTAGAGGGAAGCATTTTGTCTTCTGCACACACTTGTGCACAAATTTAGAATATAATTTTGTGAGCATTAACTTATGTTTAAAGACCTGATTTTCATGTTCTCCCTCATTCAAGCAGTCTGTTGGGTGGGATGGAGAACCATCACAGGAGAACTCTGCTCACAGTTGTACTTGTGGTGGTCCTTTTACTCATGCAGAAGTCAGGAATCTATTTTTCTTTCCTTATGCAGTGTTGTGTGATACATGTTGGAGTTGGCCTTTGACTAAAGCATTATGGTCAGTGTTGGAGACAGGTCGTTAACTGTCTTGTTTGGTATGGCAAATCTATTTTTTGTTTGTTTCTATTGTATTCCCTTCTGAAAGGGTTAAAATGCTGTTGAAGTGGATTATTTACCATGGTGAGGGAATCGATGGATCACAGAGTTTGTGATGGTCCCTGCTACTCAAAGCCTCTCATCTCTAGAGTCACTGGTTCAGATTCGCCCTGGTTTGTACTTTCACAGCATTTTAAAGTGTGAAAGTTGGCATTACTTTGTTGTCTCTTACATCATAAGTTTCCATGACCTCACTGGGTTCTGTTTCTATTTCAGGGATCACTTAAGGAAAAGACCCTGGAGAATCTGGAGAAGTACGTGGTGAAAGATGTAAGTGCAAAGTTACTTTACTTGTGCTGTGTGACATTTGGTACTGACTGAGCAGGCAAGAAGTAAACATGCTGATTTGCTTTACTAAATCACAAAACAGATAAGGCTGTGATTTCTATTGTAAATAAAAGACAAAGTGGAAAGTTTGGATGCAGCCTTTATTCTGAGCCAGTGATCCACATTATTTTGTATTGATGTGCACAGTTTTATACGTAAAATATAAGAGCCAAAGGAAATGTTATCAAGGTGAGCACACTGGCAAAGCTCATGCTGGTTTTTTCAGTGGTGAATGCAACCGTGTTCCCTGCTCATGTTTTTCTGCCCAAGCAAACCTCTTTTTAAAAAGCAACAGTTGAGCATCTTTTTAGCCACATGACCAAAAAGTTACAGAGGGACTGAGGGAAAGATCCTGAAAGACTCACCAGTGTCTAGTCTCTTGATAATCCCAAAATGTGTGTTCAGCACATCTAATTGAGCGAGATCCAGTGGCTCCCTTACCCCTGCCACCTCTGCAGTGTACAAGGCCCCTCTGGACCACTTACAGAGTAAGTACTTTTTAGTTTAGATGAGCTCTGTGGTAGATTATTGCTTTAAAGCAGTTAACCTTGTTTCTAGTTACACGCCTACAGAATTCTTAGGTAACTGTTCAGTGAGGTAATCAGCTATTTTGGCAATGGACTGAGATTTCAGATTCAATAAAAATAGCCCCAGGAATAAATTCTCCCTAATTTGAGGTTGGAATTATAATGCGTTCCAACTTGTGGCTCGTGAGCTCAGATTTCACCTGCCTCTGGGCCCATTTCGGGAACGGACTTGGAGCTGGAGCAGATCGGTGGGAGCAGCACAGGGTGCCTGGCACTGTGGTTGGCAAAGGCACTGCAGCCCTGCTGAGCCCTTCCCCCTCGCCTTCCTCCCCTGGGCTGTGCTCTGGAGGGGTTACCTGGATGGACCAGCAGCTTTCCTGGCTCTGGCCAGTGCACAACACGTGAGTTCGCTTGCTCGATGGTTTGATTTGCCTTTTTTTTTGTCTGGTGGTATCATAGTTGAGTGTTTTTCCCATGATGAATGTCTGCAACGTTTGTGTGTGACTTGGATGTTCCCTTTGGCTTCCAGGGGAAGCTGCCACTGCTGCTCAGCCGCATGAATGAAGTGGGGAAGGTGTTTCTCGTCACAAACAGTGACTATAAATACACAGATGTAAGTGCTGCTTGAATTGTTGGGTTGGTAGATCATGGAATAAGCATAAGCCAGCCAGTCATTTGGATAGGTTTTGATGGGACATCTTCTCGTGGAGAATCATGTGTTTTCTAATCTACGTGTAGGATGGGTTAGTGGTGGATGCAGATGAAGTCTTGAGTCACTTTTGTCGTCCTGGTTCTGGTGCTGAGCTAGTACAGGCCTGGTTTAAGTCCCTCTGTGCTTCGCTCAGTTCCTCAAGAACTAAAAGGCTATAAGGGAAAGTGATACTCAGTTTTGGATTTTAGCATCCTTTAAAATGCTGACTTTCCCTTTCAAGTGAGATATTCTGAGCACAGACAGGTCACCTAACCAAGGTCTGGAGCAGTCTGAGACCCAGAAAAGGCTCTCTGCAAAGCTGAGAAATAAACATGGTTACTTCCAGCTCCAGGTGAATGTCAGAATGTTGCAGCACTGCTAATCTAAAGATTTATGTACTATTTTAAAATGTTGCAAGATATGCCTAAAGCAGTGTGCAGTTTTCTGAGGCAACTATGTTATTTGGTTATAAAAACTACTGGTTTACTTCCTATCATTGTCCTGTTTCATTCATTTTGTCTCCAAATCTTATGCTGACTTCAGTGTAAGTTCTAAAAGTTCTGCAATCTGAAAAGATAAAATCAGAAAAGTATGCTTTTATAAACTACACAAATGCATGTTTAAAAGCACATATTTGAATAGTTTCTTTCTCTCTTTTAGAAAATTATGACTTACTTGTTTGACTTTCCACATGGACCAAAGGTATGTGAATTCTAGACTGCAGTTGCAGTAGACACTGATGTGCCTAATTATCTGTGTAGATGGAAAGCATTTTAATCCTGCTTCATCAGCTGCATGGGATTAGTTGCTTTAATCAGGTTAAAATACACTTGCTGTTTTGTGTCCTGTTTGAATGGGATCAAAGCAAATACAATATAACAAAGAGAAAAGGGGCATCATCTGGTCTCAAATGATAATCTGTGTTAATGATAACATTATTTCAGTGATAAAACGTTTCAACTGTGGCATTTTGTAGCCAGATTTCTTAGAAATAATGCACAATGGTTTAGATGTTGTTAAAAAGAGCCATGATGGAAAAGAAATATTTTTATAAAACAGCAGAAACATTTATGGCTGATTGTGCCTTAATTATTGTAACTCCAAAGTTTTAGTCATGTTTTTTTCTGTTTTTCTGAGGTCAAAACTCAGCCCTGGAACTTTTGGAGAAAGGTTTATGATACAAATTTATACTGATCTTTCAGTCTCCTAGTGAGAGGCTATATCATGTTCAAAAAATGTGTTCTCACACTGCTTTAAAACCAGAAGGCAGCCAAGAGGGAAATTTTGAGGGCACAGATACTCACAACTGATAGCTAAAAAAGCCCCTTGCTGTGGTCTTGATCTCACAAACTGCAGAAACGTGGGGCAGAAAGGGCTTGGTATCCTTTGGGCAGGGCTGTGATTCAGAGCCATGCTCTGTGGAATAGAGTCCAGGCATTTTCCCACTCTTGGCAAAAGTATCAGCAGGGCCTTGTAAGCTGAAGCCGTGGAGTTTGCAGGTGCCTGGATCTGTGCAGGATGTCACCTTCAGGAATAGTGGCAGGGTGTCATTTACAGCATCTTTTTACATGGCAGCTGTGCCCTGACAGGGATGTTCACTGCTGTTCTCCTGTCTCACACCATTGTCCCCACTGCTAGGACTGGGATGGGACGGGCTTGTGGCAAAAGGGGAATGCTTTAGGAAATGGTGCTGGCAATACAGCATTGTCCCCCAGGAGGCATGAGCTAAGGGATTTGATGGACCAGCAATGTCACAAGGTTATGGCTCTGGACAGTGACACTCCAGTTAAGCTCCCTGTGGTTTTTTGTGTCGTGCCTGATTCTGGGGTTTGTTTTTGCCTTTGTAGCCTGGGAGTGCCCATCGGCCATGGCAGTCCTACTTCGACCTGATCCTGGTGGATGCACGGAAACCCCTCTTCTTTGGGGAGGGGACTGTACTGCGGCAGGTGGACACGGTGAGTGGCAGTGGAGGGTACCTCCATGGCTGGAAGGGCTCCTGCGCCTCCTGTTTGGCATCTCTCAGTGACAATGGGCAATGCAGTGTTTGGACAGGACCTGCCCTAGAGGTTGTGGACTGGAGTCTCCTCTTAAGTGATTCCAGAGAAACCCCATCACCTCAAGGCTTTGCTGGCTTCCCTACATAGTGTGGGTGACAGTAGGAAAGCTACCTCTGGGCTGCGTGGGAGTGAGACAAAGAGTGATGTATCAATAGTATCAATGTAGGAAAGATCCAGACCATCAACTGTTCAGCACTAACACAACACCTCCTTCCACAGGTGACTGGGAAGCTGAAGATTGGTACTTACACTGGCCCACTGCAGCACGGCATTGTGTACTCGGGAGGTGAGGCAGGAGCCCTCCCTGTGTGGAGTGGCTCTGATGTGGCCTTCAGCCACTTCGCCTGTGAGAGGACTTTTGCCAGGCAAGGTGGTGCTTCCCAAAGCACGTTGTTTTGTGCCCTCTGCACACTGCACCAGAAGCTCTCCATTATCAGAGCTGCTCAGAGCAGGGAGATGGACCTGTTCTTCCTCAAATGTCCTTTCCTTCCTTCCCAAAATGAGTCTGGGAAATGCTGCAGGGCTTGTGGTGGAGGGGTGGCTGCAGCTGGCCCAGTGCCACGTCCCCAGCTGTACTTAAAGGTGCTGCCAGCAGTGTGAAGATGCTTGGAAGGTTCTGCCAAGCCAGGGAAGGGCAGTGGGTGGATACAGAGCTGTCTGTGACACCCAGGGCTCCATTACTTTCACATGGTGGGGGGGGCAGCATGGCCTCTGTTGCTGCCATTTATGTAGGGGTGTGCATAGGCAAAGCTGCTCCTGGGTGAACTCCCAGGCAGGTGAGCAGTGTCCAGGGCAGCCATGGTCAAGCAGTGGAGGTTTCTGGGAGGAAAATGCACCATTTTTGGCTCATTGTTCTGAGCCATGCCATTCTTCTCTCAGGCTCTTCGGACACAGTCTGTGACCTGCTGGGAGCCAAAGGGAAGGATATCTTGTACATCGGAGACCATATCTTTGGAGACATCCTCAAATCCAAGAAACGCCAGGGCTGGCGGACCTTCCTGGTGATCCCCGAGCTGGCGCAGGAGCTGCACGTCTGGACAGACAAAAGCGGTCAGGAGCCGGGCAAGCCCCTGGCCAGGCTTTGCTCTTGCTTGTCTGATGCTGCACCCCTGAGATCGCCAGGGCTTAGGGGTGCAGGGGAGAGATCACCCTGGCTTGCCACTTCTCCTTTTGGCCCTTTTCACTGGGTCTGGATGCTGGTGGCAGGAGCTGGGTGCCTCTCCTTGGGCTGGTCTTGAGGTCCCAGGCCTTTCCTGTGCTTTTTCCCAGGATATTGTGTGTCATCAGCCAAGTGCTGCTTTGACCACGGGAGAAGCTGCAGCTGGGTGGGGTTGAGTTGTTCCTCACCAATAACCCCAGGACCTCCTCCCCCTCTGCACAAAGAGCCATGGCTTCTATGTTAAGAAATATCTGACAAGACCTGGGTTATTCTCCCTGTAATGCCTGATCCATAACTGCTCTCCCATCTGCAGGGAGTCCCTATTCACCAGCTGCTTCCTCCTCGTTCCTCCCACTCCCTCTGCTGCTCTGCTGCCAAAGTGCTGTGTGTTTCCTATCCTCCCGCACTCCTGCTTTTCTCCCAGGTTTGCCCTTGGGTGTGTAAATAAGGCTGGGGGTTATGCAAATTGCCCCATGGCTGCTTGGAAGGCTTTGGTGAGAGCTGCAAAGGTTCAGCTTTGAAAACAAAAGGGCTAACCAGAAACTAAGCCCAAAGTTCTGCCCATGCTACAGAATGTGATTTATCCCTCTCCCTGCCCAGAGGCCATGAGATGCCTCCAGTGTCCCTGCTCCAGCGTCCCTCTGCCGCCATGTGAGGGGAGGGCAGGAGAGTGGGTTCACTTTCAGCACTCTTCATTCCAACAGTTTGAACTTACCCTTTTCTCCTTTATTTTCTGGATTTTTCAGCCCTTTTTGAAGAGCTGCAGAGTCTGGACATTTTCTTGGCAGAGCTGTACAAGTGAGTGTTCAAACAGTGACAACTTTCATGCTGCCTCTCCCGGCTAATGAGCGGCAGTGACAAAACCTTGGGGTTGGGTTAGCGGCACTGCTGCCTTGACTCGGGCCTGCCCTGCCCACGAGCCCAACCTTCCCCTCCAGACCAGCCTCCCTCCCCTGAGCCCCATCCCACAGCATCTGGTTCTGAAAGACTTTTCACACCATGTATTTACCTTCTCGCCTGTAACTAGGCATCTGGACAGTAGCAGCAATGAACGCCCCGACATCAGCTCCATCCAGAGACGCATTAAGGTACCAATCATCAAAATCCCTTTTCATCCTTCTGGATCCCAAAGGGCTTAACAACCCAACCCCACTGCTCAGTCCCGAAATGCTTTGCTATGCTTTTGGGTGGGCACAGCAGGCTTGGCAAAGCCACTTTGTCTCAGCTCGCTGGTGTCACTGGCTCTCCTGAAAGGCAGCCTGGTCTGGAATAGGGTTTCTTTCCTCATGCCCACAAGCAGCACTGGCTGAGGGTGCTCACTGCTGCAGCATGTGGCAGTAGCTCAGAGGGGCTATAGCCTCTAGTTCAGCCAGCCCTGGGGTGCCAGCCTAGGGCAATGTTGCCCCTGAGCCTGCTGCCACCTTTCTTTCTGTTACCTGGGGCTCAGCTGTGCCCTGATGCCACAGGATACACACACTGAAGCCTTGCTGGAGATCCTTGCAGGTCTCATATAGCCCCCAGTCCTCAGGGTGCTCTGCCTCAGTGTTGTGGCTCTGAGGTGCTGCCTGCCTGGCCCAGGATCTAACCTGTCCTTTCCTCACAGAAAGTGACCCACGACATGGATATGTGCTACGGGATGATGGGGAGCCTCTTCCGCAGCGGCTCTCGGCAGACGCTGTTTGCCAGCCAGGTGATGCGCTACGCTGACCTCTATGCAGCCTCCTTCATCAACCTCCTCTACTACCCCTTCAGCTACCTCTTCAGAGCCGCCCATGTTCTGGTGAGTTGCAATCCCAGGGAGGTGGGCAGGGGTCCCAAAGGTGCCCATGCTTGTGTCCATTATCACTTCCACAGGACACAACAGCACCTTGGAGGGTTTGGTGGCATAGTGGTAGACTGTAGACCAGATGGTTGCATTCTGGGGTTTGCTCTCCGTGTGTCTCAGGAAGGCAGCCTGGGACTGGGACAGTCCTTGTCACCTCCTCTCTCTGTTCCACGTGCAGATGCCACACGAGTCCACAGTAGAGCACACGCACGTGGACATCAATGAGAAGGAGTCGCCGATGGCCACACGCAATCGCACCTCGGTGGATTTCAAAGATTCCGACTACAAGCGGCACCAACTGACCCGTTCCATCAGTGAGATCAAACCACCCAACCTCTTCCCCCAGGCACCTCAGGAAATCACACATTGCCACGATGAAGATGATGATGAGGAAGAGGAAGAGGAGGAAGAAGAGGAGGAAGAGGAATAAGAAGGAAAAAACCCAAGTAATTCTGAAGATAATCCATGACTCAAGCAGTGATCAGGAATGGATACAGTTGTTGGGGCCCTTGGGGTGATGGGTTGGGGGGTGTGATTCTTGCAAAGGCACATTTTGAAAGTATTTGGAAACTTCTAACAAATTAACACTAATTAGGAGGAGACCCTTGTTTTCAGTTTTGCAGACGGTTCAAAAAGCTGATGGATTCTAACTGGGTGGTGCATTCAGACTGGACTGCTCGCCTGTGCTGTTATGCTACTCCCATTACATTTTGGGATGCTGCATGTTTCTCCCTTTCCCATGATGCGTTTCATTTGGTTTTCATTTGAACAGTGTCCTGTGAACGGTTTTTAGCATCTGTTACATTCTCTGTGGAGACAGAAGGGATGTACTGGGCCCTGCAGGAGACAAAATTATCCAAATCCTTCTGCCTGTTAGGTTGCTGCCCTTAACTCTCTGCTCCTGAGTTACATAATCCCCCCTCCCCATGTTAGCCAGGGTGTTGCTATGCCTTCCAGCACTCAGTTTACCTTCTGTTGGTATGAGTTTCTCGTGTAATTGGTTTGACTCCTCCAGCCATCGTGGATGGCAGTGAGATTCCAGCTCTTGCAGATCTGCTGCCATACACATTTCACCTTGTAGCCGCTTGTTTCCCTCTCCCAGTGTCTCCAGGCTCTCTCACCATTGCCATGCAATGCATCATTTCCAGGGCATTTCTCAAACAGCTGAGCTGCACACTCTGTTCTCAACTCCTCCAGTTTCAGCAGTAAATACTAACCCAGGAGCTTGAAGCTGCTGCTTTAGCATTACATTAGTCACTCTGTGTTCCTCCTGACCTTTCTGTCCTCTCAACTTTTAAGTGAAGCATCCCAAAACCAACCCCAGCCACCATCTGGAGTGAAAGGGCCTATTGTGCCAGAGGGCTGCAGGCCACATGGGCCTGCCCAGAACTAGGAAACAGCACATGGCACAGGGCCAGCCCCCCGGTGGGAGCCGTGCAGCAGCTGCCCCGGTCTTTGGTCTGGTGCGGAGCAAGCGGAGCCCCATCGCCGGCCGTGCTGGGCAGGGAGGGTGACGGCTGCTGTGTGGGCACCGGGGTGTCCCAGGGATGGGCAGGTAGTCCTTGTGCCTGAAAGCCAGCCCAGGGAAGGCACAGAGCTGGCACACAGCTGGCAAGCAGTGCCCTGTGGTTTTCCTCTGAGTCATGGGTACAGCCTCACTTACTCCAGCCTCTGCCGTTCGCTGCAAAGGGATAACAACGAGGGCCCTCTTGTAATGAATTTGACTGTTGTTTCAGTACCATAAACTCATTTAATTTTTTTCATTTTAAAGTACCTTAGTAGAAAATAAACTACACCACCAACATCTGAGCAGGAAAATGCTGCTCTAGTGGTAGTTGTTCAAGTCAATAAATGATGATGTTTCTAAGAAATGCCTGGTGCTTTGTAGTGTGTTGCTGAAATGATGAGGGCTGTGCTAGAGTGGGTAGGAAGAGATGGGACTGCTCTATGGGATCCCAGCAGGATGGGTTACTGGGGAACAGTGGGAGCATCTTTGGGACTTGGTCATGTGAAGCACTGAGGAGCAGTGGCAGTGAATCTTGCTGTAAGAGCACACCTGGGCACGAGGCTTCTGTTATCACCATCTGCAGCAGCCAGGAAAGCATGGGAAGGGCAGAGAAACATTCTGTCTTTGACACAGAGAGTGAGGAGGGGCTTTTTCATCGTGGGAAGGGGAACATCCCAACACTGCCACTACCTCCAACATTGTGTCTTGAAGGGCTGTTTCCCACAGATGTTGCCAAGGACCACTTCCTGCCCCTCTGCCCCTGAAAGACAATGGCCAGGGTGGCAGCAGGGCACAGCACAACCTGTGCTCACCAGGAGCTGCAAACCTGCTTAAATAGACAAGAATATCCAGAGAAGGCCAGTGCTGCCACACAAGGCTGTGCCCAGCTGAGACAGGCAGCCCCGGGCTCTCCAGAGCTCAACCCTCCCCTACAAACAAACTCCTCATGTCCACCAAACCAGACCTGAGGAGGTTCCCCCATCAGCACCACCACAGAAGGATATTCAGTACCAGGGCCAAAGTGCCAGACAAAAAAGCAATACTACATGACAACAGCTGGTGGCCAACACAACACTTGACAGTTAAGGGATGACTGAAAACTCCTTGGGTCCCTGACACCTCAGTTTTGGGGTCTGGAGAGGAGCTAACGTACCCACAGTGAGGCTGGCTGCAGGAAGATCCAGGGAGCTGTTCCTGAGCCCTTTCACCAAATGCCATGCTGGGCTCTGCTATGTTTAAACTTCGTTTCTCCAAGTATAGCTACTTGAATTTTTTAAGCTTTAGCTCAGCAGCTGGGGGAGGCGTGTGGCTGCCAAAAGGGAGATCTGGGGAGCTCCATGCATTCCTCCTTCCCAACCAGTCACCACAAATAGCTCACTCCCAGCCCAGGGCTATTTCTGACTGAGATGGGGAGAAGAGTCTTCAAGGCTGGAGCAATGGAAAGTATTTGACCCTCACTTCATGGTGGGAAAATGTTGGGCAAGGCCTGAGAGACACACAGGCACTGCCCGGCCTTGTACCATCCAATCCATCCTGTGCTGGCTCCACCATGAAGTTGTGGTAACCACAGACCAAGAGCAGGGTGAAGCTTCTTGCCCCAGCTGGCACTGGGGACACGGTCACAGCCCAGGTTTCCGGCCCACACCTTCCTCAGGCAGCTGCCCATGGCTGGTCTGCACCAGCTGCCACTGCCCAGAAGCTGATGGCCTGGTAGTACCTGCCAGGTACCCAATCACTCTGCAGAGCCTCAGGGAAAGCTCCTGCTGCTCTCTCTGCAACCTCTCCCCCAGCCAGGGACAGACATGCTTTGCTTTTGCCCACCAGCAGTATTCTCTCCTGCAGCAAAAGCCTGGTGGAAGCAAGGCGAGCATGGGGGAAACAGGCCTCACCCCCTGCCCCAAGCTCTCACTGACCTGATCTCTGTTTTCTCCCACTTTCCCCACCACCTCACATCCACCTCCCTGCTCTGCAGAGCCAGAGGGGGCTCACAGGGCCTACAGGAACCAAACCCTACCAGAGACAGGAACCCGAGGCTCCCTGCCCTTAGCCAGAGCCCTGCAGACATGGTGTGTTCTGCTTCTGACCAGGTCACAGTAATCAGAGCTGCTCCCAGCTCCTCTTCCTTTATGCCACCCCTTCACTCAGCAGAGCAAGGCCCAGCTGCAGCTCCCTATCAGGATATGCCTGACCACGCTGGAGGGTGCAAAGCCCTGTGCCAGTCCCTGAGCAGCAGCCATTCCAACCTCCAGCCTGAAGCCCCAGCACAGCAAACATGAATAATGAAATTCTGTAACTGCAGAGCCACCAGTCCAGCCCTGCAGGCCACTAGGCTGTGGAGCCTGGCCATGGCAGGAGGTACTGCTGGAGCCTTGAGGACGCAGAGCCCTGGGTACAGCTTTGGGCACTCCTCCCACCCCGCTGCTGCAGCAGCCTGGACCTAGCAGCCCACCTCTCTGAGGGGATCTGACCTCTTACACCCTCCCTTCCAGAAGTCCTGGGGTCTCTCTATCCTGCCCCTCCTTCCTGCTGCTCATTACCACCAGAGCCCACCCCAAAGTTGGCCTCCACATTAATTCTACTTACGTCATGCTTGTAGCATCCCATCACCTTCCACCGGCTGCCAGGGACAGGCACACACAGGGGAGCAGGAGTCCTCAAGGACCTACCACTCTCTGTCCTGCTAACACATCATGGGGGAGCAAGGTCCAGAGGAATGGGGCCATCCTGCAGCACAGAAGCAGGGACAGAGGCTGCACTGGATGCAGCAAAAATCCCCACAAGGTTTGAGCATCTGCTGCCCATCTTGCTAACCCAGGTTTGGCAGCTCGAGCTCAGCATGACAAACCTGGGTGCAAGGAGAGCAGCTGGGGGGCACAGCTGTGAGGAGGAGAGGGGCTGAGGGATGGCAGAAGCACAACATGGGCACATGGCAGGGCTGTATCTGACACAGGAAAAGGGGCTCTTCCTCCACCAGTGTGAGCTGAAATGATGGTGGACAAGGGACTAGGCACAGGCTCGCTCTCCTGCTTAGAAATGTCTCTGTTGCTGCAGGCTCCACAGAGCTCTTCCACGGGCAAAACCCCAACATGAGAGGAGCAGGCAGCAGCACCCACGTGCAGGGGGATGGACAGACTCACTCCACCAACTTCTCCTGTCCCACGGAGCTGCCATCATCCCCAGCCATTCCCTCAGTGCAGAGCCCAGTCACACCCCGCCTGGCAGGAACACGCTACAGACAGACAGCAGCTACACTTAGAGACAAACATGACCTATGGAGAGCAGGTTGTAAATAAGGGGTTTTTATTACTGAAAGAAAAAGACCCTCACCCTTGAGGGAACTTCAAAAAGTCAGCTGCTTGCCATTGCCAGCAGCTTCCCAGCCAGCCTCTGATAAGCAAAGCCACCAGCACAGCCCTCCCCAGCTTGAGGACTTACAGGCCCAGACCCACCAAAGCGAAGAGCAACACCTGCCTCCAGAGCAACAAGATCCAGCCTCTCTGTGGCTCTTGGCAGCTGAAGTGGAGATTAAAGACTGTTAAATGTGCCAGTAGCAGAGATCTGGGTACAGGATCACAGACATCAGCCCCACCACCCACATGCCAAAATCTGTCCCTTGGAAATGAGGGGGGAGCATAGAAGAGGGAAAAATGCATAAACTGGAATGTTCAACAGAAAAAAAAATCATCATTTATCTAAAAAGAATAGAAATAAACAAAATGCTTTAAAACAAAATCACAAAATATACAAATAAATCTGGTACAAAATAAATAGGAAAGATTGGAAATCTACAACAAAATTGGAATAATTATAAAATTAATTTGTATGACAATCAGTATATGAAACGTATACACTTCATTCAGGATTTCAGTTGTGCTTATTCAGGTTTATGTACACACACGGAAATACTGTAGTCAGAATACTACAACTCTGGAAACCCGAAGTCATGTACAATATGATACAATGCGCAAAGACCACATACGATGGCAAATGAGACATGGGGAAGAGCTGGCTGGAGTGGGGTCAGACAGCCATGAAAATGCACTGCAAAGGGAGAGCCACCATGTTCCGGAATGGGGGGATGAAGGCCAAGCCAGCAGCAACCAGGACAGGGCTCGGGGCAGCCAGGAAAGAGAAAGGTTTGGTGTGAGACCTCTGGCTGCTGAGCACCAGCTGCTCATGGCTTCCAGGAACACATCTCAAGAATCTGGGGTTTTGGATTCACTGTGTTTGGCATGCAGGCATCTGCCTGGTGATTCAAGTGTCAAGGCTGGCTCTGCTGGAAAAAAAATATGCTGAGAGCTCTGACGTCCCTCGGCAGAGCCTGACCCTGAACTGCTGGTAAGCCACCCTTGTGCTCAGGAGAACATGGATCAAATGGGACCACAGCACTGCTGCTGGGGTCCTGGTGGGTTTCCACTCTCCAAATTCCATGTGATCTCCGAGAAAGGCAGAGTCCCTTGAGCAGCATCTCCTACCCTCAGTGTGAGAAATGAAGACAGAATGGCTGCAGCATGGCCTGTTCCTGACTGCTGCACCTCCTTCTCGCCTTCCTGAACACTCAGCTAAAGCCCAGTGAGTAGAGCAGAAGAGCAACTGTGGCTGATGTGAACACAGCTGTCACAGAAGCCACACCACTGAATCCAGGCCAACACAGAAGGACAGAGCACGTACCCTGGGTGAAAACCCACCAGCCAAGCCAGCCCAGCCCAGCCCAGCCTACTGGACCTGAGATTTAAAGCAGGAATGACTCTGGAAGAGGAGCTCATCAGGAACCCTTCACTCTCCCATAGTGATCTTTGGGACATGCATTCCATATTGGCACTTCCAACTAAAGGCATCTCACACCAATTAGTTTTTCACTTGTATTTGGAAGGATTTGGTTTAACAGTGATGCCCAGAGGATAAAACACTACCTCCTATTATAAAGCTCTGTGATCAGCAGTTGAGAAGGGATGCTAGACTGCTACACCAAGCACCAAATGCTGGGACAAGCCTTTCCTCCCCAACAAACCCTGCTACCAACCAACTGCCACGCTGCTTTCTGGAGGAGAAGACAACAAAGAAACCAAATCCACCCCTGGAGCATTGGAGCCACCTGCAGCCTTTGCATGTTTCAGGCTCACTACAGCTGACAAACCTCTAGACCAGTTCCATGACAGGCCGCTTCTGCCAAGTCCAGCCAAATCTGTGCTTCTGGGGGAGGATCAAACACCAAGCACTTCCTTAGCCAGAAGCCTGCACGGAAGGAGCAAGAGCAGCCAGGGCACCATCCACTGCAGGATCTCAGTGATCAGCCCCGCTCAGAGGAAAACAGAGCCCAGAGGCAAAACCTGAGAGGAGAATGATGTTTTTCAGCTGGAGACAGAAGACCAGCAGCTTTGAGTACCGTATTTCCAATATGAAGAGCTGCTATAGAGTCTGACCTCAGGATAATAATATGAAAACATCACTTTGACTGAATTCAGTGCTACCAACCTACAACACAATTCCATCTGCCACCTGTACCATGCCACTGGCTGGTGGCAGCTTTCCAGCAACCCCTTCCCATCCTTGAAGCTCAGAAAAATATGCACACACCAGCTGGAAAAGCTCAACTGTACCGCCTTGGACCCACAGTAACAGCATCTCCTCATCTGGATGCAGCCCTGAGACTGGCCCAGAGGAACACAACCCAGCATGAAGCCAGGCTCCAGGACCAAGCAGGATCGTTGAGGGAGCTCTGCAGGAAGCCACAGATGCCAGGTCCCCTGTGCAGCTCACATATTGGAGTGAGGCCAGAATGACCACAGAGATCACACCAAGAGACCTGCAGCTGATGGACCAAGTGTTACAGCAGTGCAGGGATGAGAGCAGCCTGTGGTGCAGAGCCTTTCCTCCCTGCTGGCTAAGTCAGACGAAGGCTGCTCTCCCATCCATGCCACAGGAAGATGCCTGATTGTGTTGGTTAAGCTCATCATTTCAGCACTGGGCCAAACCAACCCTCAGTATCCAGGGAACAGGTACTTCTTTGGGTCTACGTAGAGCCCCAGTGTAGAGCCAGGTGATGGGATGGGCAGCACCACACCACAGCCAGGGTTCTTGCCTTGGGACAGGGCACAGTGTGGACACACAGACCCCTCAGTGCTGGGTGGGCACCTTTGGGATGAAGCCTCAAGTCAGCATCACAAGAAGCACTCTGCAGCATCCTTCCCCACCCCCAGCCCCTGTTTTCTACTGGTAATCCAGACACTGGATAACTTGACAACTGGAACACAGGTACTAGATTTAAAACCACAGATGTGTGTATTAGATATTGTATAAAATATGGTACATCTTTCATGTGGGAATGATTTCTATAGAGGAGGTAATTCTGCACAGGAAGATGCATGTTCCAAGGGGTCCTGGAGAACGTGGCTGTGTTCCCCATCATGCAGGATACTTACGCAGGATGCTCATGAGGAGGAAAGGGCTGCTCCTTGCTGTGGGTACCCCCACGCCCCTTGGCTGAACTCTGTAGAGATCACAGGAAGCACCAATGCTGCCCAAGCAGCCCCTCACACAAAGCTACCTCTTTGGTTTTCTTTGGGCTGATTTGAACCAGATCCTGACATCACCAGTGCCAAATCTCATCCTCATTCAAGCTGGGCCCTGAAGGCTGAGTAGCAGCGACGAGTGATGTGTGTGGGCCATCGGGGCAATTCGCTCTGCTACCCCTGAGCTTTCTCCAGCTCTGAGTGCAAGGGGCCATAGCCTGAGACTCCTACTCTTGCCAGCTCCATCCACACAAAAAGGCACTTAAAGAAAAGAAGAAAAACAAACAAAAAAGCCCCCAGTGGTGAGGAAAAGGGAAGTGAATCCATAAGACAGGAGGAAAAGAAAAGCGAGCACAACGTGAAGGAGTGGATAACCCTTCTTCCAACAGGCCCAAGAACTGCACACCTTCAGCAGCCAGCTCCAGCTGCCCCTGCACAGGTCTCAACATCATCCCATTCCTGCTCAGTCTGGAGCAGGTGCTTATGGGGCAAAAAGAATGTGAGAGGAAACTATACATGACACAGGTTGGGAGCAGAAGGGGTGAGCAAAAGGATCTGCCCTGTGGAGCTTCCTCTCCTGGTTCATCTGGACGGGGGAAGCACCTTCTCCTGTCACACCAGCCTTGGAGCCCCTGCCCAGCAGCCAGCCCGGACGCCCTGCCAGCATTCCTCACTCATCCCACTGTGGGATAACCCATCCAGAGCTCCTCCAGAGCAGCAGTCTCCAGCTGCAACAGGGTTTCAGGGAGTGGACAAGCTGGGAATAAAACAACAAGCACTTTGTAAACTCCAATGGGTCTGAGCTTGTGGCACAGAATGCATGAGGCTGGTTTGCTAAGCCCCCCACTGAGCCCCTCTCATCTCAGAACTAATGTGCTTCATATGATCTCCACATCACCAGAGTCAGTCTCATTTGGAGAAAGATTCTCACTGGAAAGCAAGAACATTCCTTCACTCTTTACAAAGATTTGGCAATACACAGAATTTAAAAAAATAAATCATAGTTACAACAGATTCAGGTTCATTTCATTTAAAGGAAATTCAACCAAGAGGAGTGTAAAAGATATAATTCACAGTTGTGCATTTAAGATATTAGTGTTGAAAACCTCACTTCAAAGAACTCTTGTGCAAAATTGTATTGACAGTAGAAACCATGGCTAGATGCCTCCCCAGCCTCCCCCGGCCAACAGGCCATCATCCACCCTGCTGCCTGCACCCAGAGGCAGACGGGCAAGGGGAACAAAGGCGGCAGCAGGAGTTGACATAGGAAGATGCAGTATCCTTTCTGTAAGTCAAAGCCTGGCCAAGGTCTGAGGTCAAGTCCAACAATTCCCAAAGCCACCAGCTGGTGCCCTGTGCTGTGTGTGTCCTCGTGGCACAGCAGCACGGCAGCCAAGTGCCACGTGAGGCAGAGGGGGCAGATCTGCTCGGGCAGGACACCCCTGCGAGGGCACACATCGGCTGCCGTGAAATCTCCACCGCAGCCTGGAGAGCCAAGCCCTGGCATCAGCAAATGCCCGTCCCGAGGCTCAGAGGGATCCTCAGCTGGGCACGGGGCTCCTCTGCTCTGATGGTTCCCACCAGGAGGGCCAGGAACCCCTCGCATTTGTTAAACAGTAAAACTGTAAATACCCTGAGAACAGGGAGACTGGGTTTTTTTCCCCTCCAGGGAGAGGACCATGCTTTGTTCTTCAAGCTAATTAGTAGTAGCAGCTCCTAACCCCTCTGGGTCAGGTACGTATTTCTGTATGAAACACATCTATAAACAACTATTTTTATGGAAATTAAGTGAAATTACTTCACTTTCCATTATTTGATCTGTACAAATGATGAAAAACAGTCATGCAAAAAATCGCCTGCAAATTTTGGAGCAGTGCAGCATGGGCAGAAGCAGGAGGTATTTGCTTTGGGATCACATGGCTTTGGTTGGAAAAATTGGTGCTTTTTTTTCTTTTTCTTTTTCTTTTTTTTTCCTTTTCTTTTTTTTAAAGGGAAACAGACATTGAAACAAATCCTTAACCTGCCATAAGAAGCAGAAGTCAGATCCAGCAAGCAAACTCATCCCAGAGAGAGCTGCCTTGACTTGAGCCTTCCCTCCTTTGGCAGGTTTGACAAAACGGATACTGCATCTCAAGTTCACCACCATGTCAAACACTTCCAACAAACTTCTACATTCAGCAACACTAGATAAAAACTGGCGAGATGAGTCCCTCGCTGAGGACAAACGCCGTAACATCTGGACATTTTGCTCTGTGAGAAAGGTGCAATATTGGCAGCTCTCTGGGAAGGCACAAGGCTTAGGCAAGCCCATGCTGCCGCCAAGCCGTGTGCTCTCAGCGGTGCCGGTGCACATCAGAGCGAGGGTGGGATGGATGCTAAGGAAACACTTTTAGATGGGAAAATGTCAAAAAGCTACATGTGAGAGCAAGGCTTTGGAGGGCCTGTTTCCTCCTCACTGGGTGCACAAGTTGGATACTGTGCAATTTCTATGCCCCTTGCATGGACTTCATCCTCATGGGTGGCTCCCACCAGGGTGGACAGCAAAACTTAGGGTTGCTTTCTGAAGCTGGAAGAGAGAGGAGGAGGGAGACAGGCAAAACCAATTGGCTCTGACACCACACACTCCAATTCCCACAGGAGATCCTGCAGTGGAATATTGCACCTTTCCAGCCACCATTCACACAGATGGACCACGGGAACTTGCAGCGAGTGCCTTCCACAGCTCGCCAGCAGGAGAGACGGGGCAGGCCTGCAGGCACAGAGAGCTCTGGCAGTTGCTTTTCAGGCTGGGGGCTTCTTTGGATGTCTCCAAAGAGATTATCCATGTGTTAAGAAAGGGAAATTCTACATAGCCAGGGGCCATGGCAGGGTCTTGAAACAGAGAAATCTCTAAGCCTGATTTATCAATCCAGATACTGAGGGCAATGTTCACATTTTGTTTGAGACAGCATGGGAAAGGGAGACGACTAGGGGAACAACTTCCTTTTTTTATTCATTTGAGGACTTAGACTCCATCTGTGGAAATGGGTGATGCACAACTGCCATAGGGTGCCTCTTGCTGGCACCCAGTCTGTATCCAAATTTTTGGGGTGGAGGAATTGGTTTCTGCTGCTCAAGGCAGGCGTTGCCCTGCACTGGTGGCAGCTGGGTGGGAGGCTCTCTGTTCTGCTACCTTGGTAAACCCTACAATGACTGTTAAAAGGGGCAAGTGAGAAGGAAATGCACTAAATCCACTCAAAGGAATGAATGTGGCTGGGAACAGCCTGGAAATGAACCTCTCTGAATCCCTGAAGTGCAATACACTCGCGTCTGGAAAGTTTTGTCAGCTCTTGGAGAGGAGAGGATGGTTCTGGCTCCTCAGCAGTGCCCATCCTTGCACTGGCAGAGGTTTACTGTCACCTGGAGCATGTACTTTGGGTGTAATTGTAGCAGCATCTTCTGTGTTAGTATCAGAGATTACAGGGGGGACTGGGACTGATGTTCTGATGCTCAGCAAAGGCCGCACCATCTGCTCTGGCCAAGGTAATGGTGCACAGACCACTACAGCACGGGAGTGTTTAAAAACTTGGAGTTTCAGGGTGCACACACTACTTCACCATGCAATTGTCAGGAACATCAATGAAAAATCACCCAGTTACTTCACTATGGGATATCACACCCGGCTTTCATTTCACAAGACTTCAGTTTTGCTAATTAATTCCTTGCCCCCCAGTATCATCTTCAACATACACAAAAGTTTTGGAGGTTACAAAACTGTAAGTGTAACAATGCTTTTGCCCGTTTAACAAAGAAACCTTCTGAAATTTGAAACATTATTAAATACCAAAGTAACCACTCCTTCCCTGAAAATTAACTGCAAGACTGTAATTATCCTCATCTCTTGGTCCTCCAGGTGGCTGAAACCAGAGGTTCCTTGAAGCTTGCTCATTCTTAGGACACAAATAACATACAAGTACCAGTTACTAACTTTTTCAACAGGGCAACAAAAAGGACCACAGAGGGGTGAGAAGAGGCCTAAGGACATTGGAGCCAATTCACAAAACCATGACAGAGCCCATTTGAGGTTCATGAGGGACAGAAACAATTTAAAACTCTGCAAAATACTTTTTAAAAACATGATCTCTCTTGAAAAAATAATGGAGGAGCTTTTAAACTTCCCCATATGTGTTTGAGGAGAAAAAACCCAACAAGGATCAAAAGTACAGATAAAAAATAAACATAATTCTACTTTGCAAGAAGAATTTTCATCGTTCTCAAGGGTGGCTCACCATTCCCAAATTACGTTTGGGTCTTTAGTCTCTCTTGCTCTTTGCTCCTTTCTTCCTGTTTCTTCCTCTTCTGCTCCCAGAACGGATGCAAAAGTCTTTGGTCTCAGAACACTGGATGCAGCAGTGTTGCAAGCACGCACTAACGGTGTTCACACTCGGGGAGGAGCCAGGAAGGAGCGAGGGCTGGTCCTGCTGAGGAGATGGGATGGGTGGGTTGTGGGGAGTCAGCTCCTAGATGGCTCCTTCACTGTGCATACTGTGGTTGGGCTTGTTGTGAGTCACACAGTTCTGTTCATTCAGCAGGTTTGCTGTCTCGTCTGGCAAACCATCGTGCAGCTCCGTAAGAGTCAGTTCGATTTTAGTGTTTTCACTGTCCGAGGACTGAGGTGTTTTGTCCATCCGGGATGCCATCAGGGCATTTTGGTACTGCTGTCTTGAGATCTGCTCCAAGAACAGGGAAGAAACAAAAAAAGTCAGTCATACTTCTATGTCTCCTGTGGAGCACACTGAGAAGGTAAAGTTTCCTCCCTTTCCAGATGACCACACTTCAACCCCTCTTTACCTGTTTCCATAAAACATCCCTGCACTTTGCAAGCCTAGAGCATCCCAGCTCAACACCCACAGCATGGTGACATTTCCAGGGAGGGTGGAAGAACAGTGCTGTGCAATCACCATGCTGTACACAAAGGCAGGGATTTATTCCTGTGCAGAGATTGTTAAATCAGACCTCCATTTCCCTCTAACCATGCACACCTTTAGGACCAGAACCAGAGATCAGTGAAGTCTTTCTCCCAACTTCAGTGAGCTCCTGGTGAGGCTCTAAGTGTCCCTATAGAGCCAAGCCAGCTCTATAGTCCAAGTATAGAGTACAAGCATTCCTGCTCTTGTCTAGGCCAGCAAACACAGCAGGAGCTACAGCCTTATACATGAGGACATTTGATTCTAGAAAACACTAGGATGCCCACAGAGATAAATCCAAATTAGCAACCCATCAAGTTTTCCACTGGTCTCTGCAAGAGCTATCTGCACTCAGCAGAACAGTGATGACAGGAGCTGGCCTAGAACAGAGTGTCACTGCCCACAGTGCCCTAGGGACAGGGAAGCCCACAGCCCCCGTGCATCTGCACGTGGTGGTGGAGGGCAGAATTCCTCCTGGAGCCACAGGCAACCAGCCCTGTGTACTCCTCCAGGCCAACCTTCTCAGCCAGGACAGGCAGCAGGATACATATGCACTGACAGCCCCATGAGCCCACAGCAGTGGGTGATCTTGGCAGGTAGGAAGGTGGAGATGAAATGACTTTCAGAAAACCATACATTTCAGTAGAAACACAAGAGAGGGACTGGAAATGGATAGAGTCAGATGGACCAGGTCACAATCCCAAAAGCAAAATCCAAACATGCATGAGCAGGTCACAACCCTGATTTTACAAGGAATTAATTGAATGAATGACCATGTGGCACAGTGAAAACACGAATGTTGAGTACTCTGACTTATGCATAAAGCAGAGTGATGCAAGAGGTGTGCAAGTCTGACAGCAGAGATACCAGGACAGTTTAACATTCATTAGCCTCAGTATGAACACAGTGAGATTTGGAAGGACTCCACATAAACCAGCACAGGGTGAGCAGCTGCTCTGTACAGCAGATTAGCCATTGAAATCTGTAGTGAGAATCACTTGCCCAGGGATAAACATCTACTGATGCAATCTTTGAAGGATTGAACCATTCACCAGTATACTTGCATCTCAAAGTTTTGGCAGCAAGACTTTACTCTCTTTTTAAAATTTGGCTAAATACTCAGTTTAGCATTCTAGTATGTCTGCCCTATTCCACATTCTTAACACTGAATTAACTAACAGAAGTTAAGTTCACAAATCACTTGAGCTGCATACAAACTGTGAACATGCACTATATTTAAGGGAGCATCAATGTCAACTTCTGGCCATGGGACATCAGCTTCCCTGGACTCCCAGCTGGGCTGGAATTGCTGCCAGCATTAGCTGTTCCTCAGCTCAGCTAGATTTCCTCTCCCACAGGACTCGCACACATTTCAGCGTGAGATGCACCATGCTGGGGGACAGAGCTGTATTTCATGCAGCAACTCACTGGTAGTATGAGACATGAGCCTAATACATGTGAAGTTAAGATAAAGAGAAATGTCCAAGACTTCTCCAACCAGAAGAAGGATGGCAAGTCGGAAAGTAAGATCAAGAACCCCAAACTGAAACCAAAATCAGAAGTGAATAAAAACTGCAACCAACAATAAATGTCTCATCCTTTAGAAAAAGACAGTGTCGGATAATGAAGGGTCTCCATTTCAAATGAGTCCAAAAGCTTCATGAGGATAGGTTTGACTAAAAGCAGAGAGGTTATTTTCTATAACATTTCTTCAAAGGACCTGAAATCCAGAAAATTATGTGACCAACCTACTTACAAGTCCAAATTAGAAGAACAGTGAAGACAAATCAGTGGACAGCAGATATTGGGAAAAAAGTAGTTTAAAGTAACTTTTAAACAGCTGCTTTCATAATGCTATTTACTCACAGAGGAATTTAGAAGGAATTCCCTTCCCCAGGCTCTCCATCCTACCAGCCAAGCCCGACTTTCCAGCGGGGTCTTTCTAGCTTTTTTCCTACCTTGACAAACTGAATGTCTGTGAGGGCTTTCACTGAGTAGTCTGGAACATACACTTGGAGGAAGGAGGCGTTCAGCTGGTTGTTGCTGCTCCCCAACGTCGGGGTCACTGCGTCGATGCGATCGCTCCGGTTTAAAGAGTCTGAGTGATTCAAGCCACAGGGCCGAGGTGGAGACTTGTTTTCAGCTAAGAAACAGGCAAGAGCAAGAGATTTCTTAAATCAAGTAGAAAACTTTTAAAGTCACCAGTTGCAAAGGGACATGGTAAATTGTGATGTAGCACAAGTAAACTGCAGATGTTTAATCCATTCGTAAGTAGATATGTGGCTAAACAACCAAATTATCCTGAAAAATGGAACATTTTCAGTCCAGAGCTGGTAGCCAGCATCACTGAGTATGCCCTAAACAAACCTGTACTTGTTTATGCTGCAACAGACATGCCCTGAGAACACAGTGCTTTGGCTGATGAGCAGAAACTACCTCAGAAAGGCAACTTCCCAAGGCTCCCTTACAGGAGCTCTTGAGAGATCATGCTTAATATATTTTTTTTCTTAATCATTGTTACTTTCATCCACAGTCAGTTCCAGCTGAACTTTATCCCCTTTTATTTCATTTGGTACCTACATATTCCTTGTTCCCTGAGCTAGAGCAGACATTTTCAGTAGGATTAACAGAGTCCTCAGTAGACAAGAGTGCAGTGCACATGACAATTAGTTCAACATTTCCTCTCAGTGTTTAAAGTGGCAAAACCTCAATGAAGGAAAGCAAACTCAAACTCCATGTAGTACATGCCAGCCAATGACACAGGCAAAATAATCCATGCTGCAGAGAAAAATCTGTGTCCAAGGAAAGAAAACACTACAGACATCATTTTTCACCACTGGCCTTTAAGTCCTGCAGGGTTTCACTTGAAGACCTCGCAGCTGTCCCCTGTGAGTGTGACTGGACACAGTCTATCCAAACCAAACGTGCTTTTGAGACACCACTGACACTCTGCATCTGTGGCTTCCACCCACACAGTGACCCAGAAGACAGGAGGGCAGAAACACATCCTGAGAGATTCCAAACCTTCCTGCAGAAGGGCTGCTCCCTGGGGACATACACAGTACATAATGATCAAAGAACTATCTTTGGGACCAGAGAATTTTTGGATCTTAATGCACTTAAAACTCATTCAGCCAGCCCAAACTCAAACTTGATGTAAACTACTTGATGTACACTACTCACCGCATGATCCCATTCTCAAGGTGAAAGATCATTTTCATATAATCTTAAGATACAAAGTCTCTTTGAGCAAATCAACAAAAATATCCTTACAAGCTTTTCAAATTATTTTTTGAAGACTTTTCTACATATAATTTTATTTCTAAAAAAAAACCCCAAACTTCCATTCAATTTAACCCGACTTCTGCCACTTAATCACTAGAAATATAATATCTCCTTGTCCAAATGACAAAGCCTGTTCCACATCTCTGAATCCAGCCTTTCCTAAACCTAACACTTTAGAATGCAGAATTGCCCTGATTCTTATTCCCCACTGAAAATCCTTCTGATGTTGTCTTTCTTGCAATTTTAAAAAAGGGAACAAAAAAAATACAGGTTCTGACAATTTGATAATTTCCCCACCATTTCTGGACTATGGAATTAGTGCAGGTCCCTATGGCAACACCAAGTGCAGGCTTAGGGGGAAGCACTCAGAGCCTTGCAAGGTTTTCCTCTGTGCCAACTTGCCAACCTGAAAGCCACAACAGCTCCAATAACTGCTGCCAAGAACCAAAACTCCACCTGCACACAGGGCTTGATGCTGAAATTCCCACTGGAGAAAAATGAACTGTGAAGGCTGGAGGAATTTGTCCTCTTTCCCACCTGTATACCTGTATGGCTGTGTGTGACAAGAAAGCATCACTGCTGCTTGGGATAAAGGCTTCCATCTGGAACAACTTCACACTAGTGTGACTTGCATCTGCCTTTTCTTTCCACCAGGGATCTTGGTACATTACTTAGATTAGTACATTACTAATAATAAACAAAGGCTATAGAGCAACATGGCAAAGCATTATAAGAAAAAAAAATGGGAGAGGTGAGACAAAAGGACAGAACAAAAAGGTATGATTTCTAAAAATGTGAGGGAAACAATAAGATTTCTGGATTGCACTCAGTTCAGGGAAGGAGAAGAGAAGATAATGAAGAGGAAAGGGTACAGAAAGAACAGATGACAAACATCAGGCAGGTCTATGTTAGAGCTTCCCTACCCAGGTTTTCCCACATTCCTCTTCTTTCTACAGAGGGGAAAAAGAGCACAAGCTACAAGATGGACATCAGTACAATTGTATTATGAATTTGTGTCTAAACAGGATTATTTTCATAAACACCCCACAAAAGGTCTGAGTTTCAAAAACTGGTACCATATTGCCACAGTAACCACGCTTACACTATCAGTTCCTTACAAAGTAGATTCTTCCCACTACTATTTTCCCTTGTTTATTTTTTGTAATTTTTTTTTTATTTAACTGGGGGAAAAGCTATGAAAGTATGCTTGGCATTTATACTGGAAACAACCTGAGCAAAGTGTATATTTATTTGTAGAATGGAAAAGGAAAAATAAAAGTAAAAAAAGACCTGGCAAAACAAAAGAACCAAGCTAAGAAAGATAATGAAAGTTGCCAAGCTTGAAGGAGAGCCATCAGGTACTTCAATTAAAGAAAGATTAAATTTCTCCTCCTTCTTTGGTGTTTAGCAGCAGGAAATTTAAATAGAGAAGGAAAAAAGTCCCCTGCAAGACAACAGCCTCTAGTTTATTCAGAATGTGCATGAAGATAATTTAGGGACCAACAATGAAATACATTTTCTAGAGTTAAAGAAAGAGGGTGAAATACAGGAAGCAGATGGTGAAAGTGTATAAAATGCATGATATGTATTAATGTTTAAGATATGTTTCACTTATATATGCAAATCATTATCATGTTTGCTTTTAGTTCGGGGGAAAGACTGAAAAAAAACTGAAAAAAACTTCAAAAGGAAGACATATGCTCAGTGTGGCCCAAACTATTTTAGGATTCTGCTCTTCCTACAGACTTTCTTGATGGGTTTTCATTTTTCCCAACCACTCCATGTATGCAGTGTCTGCAAAGCTCAGTTCTTGATGCTTCCCAATTTACAATCTTTCAACCACATCTCAGAGCTCTTTTTGTCCCAGTTTGTTCCCTTCTTGGTCTCTGTTCTCCAGAGGAATTTTTGTGCTTGTTGACTTGGTGATACAGCAAGGAAAGGTCTTAAGCACAACAGGAACCAGAAAATCCTCCCACAACCTTCTTGTGCATTCCACTGCAAATCCATCCACTCAGCAGATCACTGTGCCAGTCGCTGGCATTAACCTCAGTGAGAGAAAGCTCAAAGCTTTCCAGGAATTGAAATGGCCAGACTGTATACAAACCATAGAATTTACCCATATGAGAATATAAAATACTTTCATTAAATAAGTTTTCCTTTTATGGCAGTTTAGCAGCAGACATTCTCCTCTGCCAGACACATTTTCTTCAGAATTTTTTATGCCTCAGCTTGGGGGAGAAAACATTCTTCTAAAAAATCTCCCCTCCTAATTTTCCACCAGTGTCCATATGAGAAAAAAGAACAAGCACACATTACCAAATAGATTTTCTTAAACTGTTTTTAGTTCCTCCCATTTTGATGACTGAACAGTTACCATAAACAGAAGTTCAGGATACTTACCTGTGAGGCACAACTCTGTGCTGGACTTCTCCCTAACGAGCAAAGGGGTCAGACAAATACAGACTGCAGCTGACTTTTTATGGCATCAGGGCAGTCACAAGAATGGTGAAAATAGAAGCATGCAGATTTACCTGGAGAACCTGCTGCTAACAACTCTGTTCTGCTGACAACAAAGGTACGAGACAGGGACAAGGGAACTAGAAGAGGGAGAGAAAAAGGATGAGATCACGACCAGAAAGGTGGCAGCTATCCACACTCGACAGGGGAAGGAGCCAGCTGACAAACTGATGAACTAAAACCAGAAGTGCAAATCAACTGTGGAAAAGCAAAGGGTTAAAACAAAATCAAAACCAAAAAACCACAATCAAATTTAGGAATAAACTGAAAAACAAGACCAAGGAATTGGAGTGAAGTGAATAATTTTCACTTGCTATTTTAAATGATTATCCAGCACCAAACTTGCCATCAAGGTACTCTGTGTACTTTGTTTTGAAATAGTTCAAAAGGAGCAGTGGTGCCTACTCCATCCTGGAAGACAAGAATTAAAACAAGCCAGAAAACATTTGGGGCGCTCTTCCTTATAGGAGTCAAATAACATAAATAAAACCAGAAGATACTTCATAGTTCTTCAAGTTTCCAGTAAAATACCAAGCAAGGCTGTGATTCTCCAAGCTCATCCTTGTTGGGATGGGTATCATACTGCTCACCATTACTGCAAATCCCTCCCCAGCTGTAATTAAAGAAAAAAGCTTCACTCTTTTCTTAGTTTTTGTTTGTTTGTTTATTTTCTGTGGTTTTGTTTGTGGGGTTATTTTGGTTTTTTGTTGTTTGGTTTTATGTTTCCTGTTAGTGGCTTCATCTGCCAGGTGGGGAGAGCAAGCATGTGTAGTTTATTTAGGACATACTGAAGAGAAGGAGTTTTCTTTCATTCCACAACAACTTATACTTTCCCTGAGCATTCCTGTCTGCACAGAGCAGCAGGAAATTATTTTTATGAGCTCATCTCAACAGAAATCTCAGGATGTCACAAGACATCATAAAATAAATTCCCTGAACCTGGAGACAAAGCCAAAAAAATGACAGATTAGCTATAGGTAAAAAAATAAGAACAAAGCCAACCAGTTGAAGGTAAATTCAAGATTGGCTGAGATTACTTTATAGTAGTGCATATTTTTAAGTGCAACATGGTGCAATTAAAGATAGATTTCAGACCATTGGACCTGATAGGACTTGTGGGGAGAGTTAGGAACATAAAAAAACCCCAAAACCCCACAACACATGAAAACATTCAAACTGAACAATGCTGGCAAAACAGAGATGCCACAGATGGTTTCCAAGTGTAAGCCTGGTATAAGTGACCATGCCTGACTCCCCCAGCTCCATGTCTGGCCCATATTGCAAAAGCTGAGGGTATGATGCAGTTGTACACGTGTCACAGTTCCCCCATGAACATGGCTGCTATTACTGAGATAAAATCCAACCAGTGCTCTGCATGCTTTCAAAATCTCTTAATCTCAAAAAGTATAAGCTACTGATTGAAATAAAGTACATATAATTAAGGAATTAATCTTGCCTGTAAAAGTGAGCTCACAGAGGTCCAGAGAACTGCTGCTGATTGCAGAATCTAACAAGGTTACACTCATAACTCACAAAACCATTTCCATTCCACCACCATTTGATAGTGTACATACACACAGGTACACACATGTAAAGGGAGCACTCCTGAGTGTACATCTAAAACAAGCTGCCTCTCAAGTGGAATGTAAACCTCTGTTGTGACAGGACACAATTTCAGCATGAGAAACGTCTCTCCCTGCGGCTGAACAAGTGGCTTTGTGTCAGCAGAAGGCCAACACCAGCTCCAATGCCCCAGTTCACTCAGCAGGGCTGTACATTTCCAGCTGAGGTCAAGACCTAAGTGTATTTTATTGCTCTGCTGGCAATAAAATACACCGCCAAATGCTGAAATGTAGCATTGGAACCAGCTCTTGGCAGATTATATGAGAATTCCCTGACCTGTGCCAGTGAGGTGGTGGTTTGTGTGGCTACCACTTGTGTGCAGGTAGGTGGCTCACACTCACCCTCACACACCACCTCTTCCCCTTCGCTGATTTCTCAAGCATATTTCCACACAAGCTGACAGGAGCAATTGCTTTTCTGGCACTGCTCCATCCTCTCTCTGGAGACAGCGATACAGCTTAGGCACAGCACTGGTGAAGAGAACCATCCCCAGCCTAACCGGGCGGTTGCTCCTCGCACCACTAGATGTCCCTCTGTCACTAACTATTTACTCCCGTTAATTCACTCCCTGTTACCCTGCCGCCAGCAAAGCTACAAAGCTTTCCACCAGTACCAACCACATCCCTCGCTAAAGTCAACGCTCACATCCTCCAGGAGCCGGCAAACTGCTGCCAGCTGCTGGGTTCTGGTGTCAGTGCCAGCAGTGCCACCAGCCAGTCCCCCCAGGGACACTGTGGCAGGCTGTGCTGGCAAGGAGGGGCCAATCCCATCGGCCCCAGACACAGCTGGGCAGGACCGTGCAGGAGAGCTCAGACTGTTCCAGAAGCAGAAGATAAGAGGACATACCTGGTGATGCTGTGAGGGCCATCACCCCATAGTAGGAAAAAGCACCAGCTTCAAACTTCATCCCCTCTTTCCCAGCCTCCACTTCCACTTTCCCCTGTTAAGGAAAAGGAGAGAGAGCTGCAATTAAAAGGGATCATGGGTCTCAAGGCATAAGATCAGACTTGAGGCCTGAAAGATAGTTTTGCCTGACATCCCTTAGCAGTGTCATGGTCCCTGCAGTTTGCAACAGTGCCTGAACAGAGACAGACCCTGAAGGGCAACAGGCATGTGTGCCCTGAGCTACTGAGCTACCCTGGTCTTTGCTGCCGTGTGGGCAGCTTAAGTCTGCAGAGGAGCAGGACCAGGATCACAACACAGCTTTGGGTTGGTACTATTGCCCTGATCCAAGTGTTGCCAGGCTGTTTTCCTTTTCTGCAAGGTGGAAAAGTACTCCTCAAGTAGCACAAGCCTAAATGTAGCACAATCATCTGGGATCTTGAAGCACCTAGACATTTTGGGGCACAGCTCACATTCACACAGAATTCCCTCTAAGACAAACACAGGAAGAGAGATGGGAGATAATGTGAGGTGGCTGGCTGCCTACACTGATGAGATTCCCACAGAAATAAAGTCCTTAATCCTGAAGGAGCAGCCTAAAGGATACTTTGGTCTTCATGATTCCTAGCAGATTTACAGATCCCAGCACCAGGATCCTGCTCTTTTGCAGAGTCTTGCCTTCAAAAGATCCTCAGTGCTTCCTGAGCTGTACAAAACTACACTACCATGCAAATACACCTGTTTCTGATGTGGACTCAACCAAATGTATAACATTATGTCCTACACAGGACTCCAGAACAGAACCCACCACATTAAACATGGCTGTAAAACATCCCAGTCACTCTGGTATAAAAGTAGCCAAAAATAATTGTCTTTTTAGTGGGGCCTATTTTTCATGTCCATCCATCCTTACTGCACTAAGACTCACAGAACACCACTGCAGACAGAAGAGATCTCATCCAGCTTTTAGGCTGAACTACACCAAATTTGGAATTTCAGACAAACATATATAAATATAACATATTAAATAAATAACATATAAAATATAATATTCAGTGCTTTTCCTCTAGCTAGGTTGGGAAGGGGAGACAGGCTGCCCATCCCAGGTGTACTAAGAAGACTGAACATCATCTGAACACAACTGGGTGAAAATGAGGCCAAAAAGGTAGAATTTATTTCTAAGTGTTTATTTCATTAAGCCCCATTTAAAATAAATAATCATGCCTTTAAATTTACAGTACTAGACAAGGGCAGAAAAAGGTGATAATGAACTTAACCCTGCATGATTCCCAATACCAAGTCAGTTTATCTAACTGTCCCAGATGAGAAAAAAACACAAAATCTGCCTAGCAGGAAGAGAGTGCTCAGCTCACAAATCCACTTTTCTGCTATCACAAGCAACAGCTTCATATAAATCCCCTTTAAAACCAATTTCACTCTATGACACAAAAGTAGCTTATTTCTTTATTATAAGCCTTCCAAAAGGTACAGTTTTGTCACCCAGACAAAGACTGTTTACCCACAAGAAGAATATACATTTAATTGTTTAACTGGCATGCGTTTACTGTGAAGGCATTCTCGGTGTGTGAGAGAACAAGTCCATTTAAATAACAAAAGCAGAGTATTTTAGCCCCTCTTGATCCTGGCAGAACCAACCTTGTTACCATTTTTGTAGTATGTATTTACTGCAACACTCATTCTTCCAAATGCATTATAGACCTGGCATGTTGTGTTTGCTAAATATTTATTTATTACAAAATAGCTCAGAAAGAACTGATTGTTCTTTTGTATCCCCATGTCCTCCACTTACATCTTTGCAGCATTACATCAGGAGGATTATCTTGCCTTTGGAATATATTTCAGATTGTAACAATTCAGGATGTAAGAGCCATTAAAGAGTTACCAAACTCTTGGGAAAAGAAAAAGGAATTTTTTTTTAACATCAGAATTATGATGTTGAATCCACAATATAATACCCCAGTTCTCTCACAGCTGTTTATCACAGAGTGTTTAAACTCGTGCCTTCCCCTTTTCTATTTTAAAGGCCATGTTAAGATTTCAAGCCCTGTGTTAAAATTTCAGCTACAATGCCTGTGCTTTTACAACCAAAACTGATTTTCAGTTGTGTCAGACAGAGAGAATGTTTCCAGCAAAATATCTCTGAAAGGACTATTCCTGTTTAAATGGCACTAGATAAAAACTGAATTTCTGTTTAAAGCTTTACCTAAGCCATTCAGCCATTCCTGACTGATAACAAAACCTGGGAGATGTGAGCACTGGAAGCAATCCTGTACAGAACACTCAGAAAAGTCCTCCCACGGCACCCAGAGCTCCAATCCAAAAGCCATGCAAGTGCAGGGATCTCAGGGCAGGATAAAGGCTTGGATGGCAGGGTTCCCAGGGTCTGCATTCTGCTGGGCTGTAGCAGGAGGTGACAGCCTAGTTCAGTAGATAGTTCAGTAGATGGCACAAGGCCCCCACTGAAACTTGTGCTTCTCACTACACCTTAAGTACAGACTTCAAAACTGCACAGAAAAATGCCATTTCTCTAAACCATCAAACTCCTCATGCCTCCTCTTGCAAAAGGAAAAGGCAAAGTATGCTGGCCAAATTCCTATGATGTGGCATTTTTGCACCCCTATTTTCCAAGAAACGCCAATGGGGATTCCTTTACACTGTCTATCCTTGGGATAGTGAAAGTATAAGTAACTTGGCAGATGTCTGAGAGTGGGAGGTGCTTTGCATCCTTCACAACTGGTTTAACTGAGAGTGAAAGCAGCTGAATGAGCTCTTCAAGGTTGGCAAGGTCATAGAGAAGGCAGGAGCAGTTCCCAGGAGCCATAGCCCCCTGCCATGTCTGAAAGAAGACAAACTTCCAACAACTGGAACAGCTGTAGAGGGGGATATATCAGGAGATAAAAGGTTTTGCACGTATCTACACAAACACATGTCTGACCTGTAAAATGAGAACAAAGTAGTCGACAGGCTTGTTTCGCTGGTAGAGGTAGTGTTCTGGGGCTTTCTTGTTCTTCTCATCGTATTTCAGCTCCTGGATGACGTTGGGATGTTTTAGCAGCCTGAGAAGGATCTTCTCTGACATCTGGGATGGACCAAATGCTTCTACTTCTATAACACAAGATACAACTTGGCATTACACCTCATGTGCCTGGCAAGAAGTTAGCAATACTCATTAATAAGCATTTGCCTATAAAAGACACGCAGATGCAGAGAGATCCATTATGGAATTGCAGGTTTCCTGTCTTTTGAGACTGTTAGATATGTAAAGGGGTGGGGGGGGGGAAACACAGTAACACCTCAACTCCATTACTGAAGTATTTTTCAAAACAACCAAAAATCATGTCTTCATCTGAAAGGGAAAAGAAAGAGATGGTCTTGCCCTCTTGAGAGTTCTGAGTCACAGAGTTGTATAAATGGAAGAGCTTTACAGTTGGGACACAGAGAACCTTTGAAATTGTTTTTTCCTTCCCTAAAACCTATTAAAGTCACTGCATTTATTGCACTTCAGTAAAATAAAAAAATAAGTAATTAATTATTGCTTGGGGCATAGAAAGTTGCTCTAGAGAGATGCTCTACACAAATCAGACACAACTGAGGCTGCCATGGTTCGTATGGGAAGAGTGACTCAAAGTGAGAGAAAGTACAGGTCAGTTCAAACCATGTGGGATTAATGCCTGACACACAGAACACAATCCCTATCCACTTGATCTTCAGTGTTTCCAACAGGAGCTGGTTGAAGCAGAAAAACTCATCCTTGTGTGGGAGAGGTAAGCCAGGGACGACGAAAATTACACATGCAAATTGATAAGCTTTCCCAACACCTTATTTCACAACAGGACTATTAACAACCCATCATCTGCCAAAGATACTATTCTCAATTTAGAACAGAGAAACCAGAACTGTAGCTTTCATCTTTTTTAGCAGTGGCTTCACCGACAGACCTGTATTTAAGCTACACAATCCTTTCATCCACAAAACAAGTAGAGAAGCAGCACTGTAAGACTATGTCTGTTGAGCAGGTGTTTATGGAACTCCATTGAGTCTTGCACACTACATGAACAATGCCTTGCTTGCTGTTAAATCCACATCTTCCTGTTGAACTGCTTCCTTTCACCAAGGACACGCTCATTTGCTCATGAGCCGTGGGAGTCCGAGCCTTCTAAGGAATTACTGCCCCTCAGCTGAGATGTGATAACCGATCATGTACATATTTCTTTCAAGTCACAGAGGCACAATAAAGCATGAAGACAGACTAGGAGCATCTAGGTAGGCAGTTACTGCATCTTAGAGGAGGGGAAGTACTAACTTCCAAGTGGAGCTGGCAAACTTCAGACAAAGCAACTTTATAATTTTCCACCCTTGAATAAAAGTTGAACACGGCAGCGAAAGATGACCATCTGAAAGGCCTGCACGTGGCAAGTATTTATATGTCAAAGAGAGACAGCACAAGCAATAGGAAGGCATTTTTCCACAAGCTCTCCTGTTTAAAGGCCTCATTTCTGAGGTGAAAGGACCAAGTTTACGACGAAAGGCAATACCAGCTGCAAGAAACCATTCAAGGCCCTGGTCTCTCTGCCAGACTGCCCATCCAAGGGCTAAAACATCAAGGTGTTCTGGGATGGAGACAACTGTCCTCTGAAACCTCTGAAGTCATCAACGGAGGTCACACAAGCCAGAAGACAGAAATCCATTTTAAAGAGTACAGTTCAACCACCTGTGCAGTCTGCATTAAATGTGTCAGGAGATTTTTCACTTGGAGTCATAAAGTCTCATGGAACAGGTTTAGACCTTCCTGCAAAAAGTCCAGCATCTCTTTCTGGAGAAGGCGCCAGAGTGCAATTACAGCCAGCTGGCCAGTGGTATCGAGTCCTCTTTGGTTTGTTCCCTGAGCTCTTCCTAATGGGGTGTACTTGCTAGTCGTTAATCTGACGGACTCTAGACATGCAGTGCGGCACTTGGCATTCATCCTTACCTTTCAGACCAATTTAAAGTTACTGGTCCACCCCTGGTATATGTCTCAGAGGGTTCATGCCGACACTGAACACAGGAGAGGAGAGAATTTAAAAAGAAAAACACAACAGTGGCATTATTTGTCACCCCACAATCCAGCCTCCCTTCCCGCCTGTACTGTCCCACCCTCCTCACCGGCCTTTGCTGACAAACTGCCTCCAAGGCTCTGGCACGATCACAGAAAGAGACAACCCGCACTTGCCTGTTGCCAGGAACCGGTGCATGGCCAGGAGGAGCTGCGGTGATATTTTAACCTTCATCTCGCTGTCTGTCTGCTTGAAGGCAGAGAAGTCCTGCTTCCTGTCCCGATGAGCTACTTTCTTTTTCGTCTTGTTATCAGCTGGGGAAGGGAGGGTGGGAGAAGAAAGGAAGGAAGCGATTTCTGTTAGAACGGGGTCCAACATGAACCATGCTGGCCAGAGTCAGCCAGGGTGGCCACACGGAGCACAAGGTGCAGACAGACCCCTCTGCAAAGCCCAAACCACAGACAATGGGCAGTTGTGTGGCCATGGGCCCCTATCCTGCACAGCCAGGCACCCCAGCCTCTATCAACGTCTCTGTCACCTTGGTCAGGGGAAAATCCCTGCTTGCAAACACCTGATTGCAGAGCAGCTCTGCATGTTACCCTTCAGAAGTCCTGCTCAGTACTACTGAACATCAAAAGGTGTTGTTTTACAAGCATAGCTGTGATATGTTTTTTACATATACATTCCTTAGAAAATTCCCAGCACGTACACAGAGGAAATAGACAATAACTTATTTCTTTTGCTGTACCATTGGCTTCAGTGACTCTGCACAGCTGTGGCAAAATCTGCATGCCTTTGGCAGAAGTATTCCCAAGGTCTGGTATATGCAGTTTATTTTGTCCTGTCCAAACTTCAGCAAAAGTTGACAAGGTGTACAGCCTGGAGGTGGGAATCTCTGGCCACTTTACAGTCACTGAAGCCAGAATAAAGTACAGAATAGCTTCAGAAATTCAGATATGGGTATTTCCCCGCTAGTGACCCTGGACTCCTGTCCTTTATTCAGCTAAAAGCTTGCCACTTGGTTCATCTGCATCTTAAAACGGGCTCTATGGTTAGGAATCTCCATTTGTGAAAGACAACATGAAACACACACAAACAAACCAGGAATTACCATCCACCCCCTGAGCTGATGACCCAAATTGTTTAGGAAACCAAGTAAGTGGACAGCTAGGGGTATGAGGTCTCTGCTCAGATGGCAGGGTGCTGCTCCTCTCTAGTGACACCACATGTAGGGTGGCAGTGGCTATAAGCAGCAGAACGCTGTCAGACTGCTCTGAGCTCCACAGAGTGCAGGAAACTCAAGTGTTGAGGCAGCTCCTGTGAGCCCCTCAGAGATGAGACATGGCTCAGGTTCTAGGGTCTTTGAGGGGGAAGATCCTAAGAATACTGCAGCTACTTGTCTATCAGCCTCTTAGGCAACTGCTGTAAAATGATTGGACTTCTCAGGGACCACAGGCAGCTCTGGCACATTGACTCATGGCACAGGATTTGGGCAGGCACAAAAAGAGGTGTAGGTGAAGCTGACACTGTGAAACTGCACATACTCCCAGGTACTTGTTCAGATTTTGAGTTATACATGCAAAGATGATTAAAGTGATGCACTGGAAGCCACTGAGATCTGGAGCCCTTTACAAGTCCAAGTACATGCTACAGACTACATAAGGCTCAGAGTGGCTGAGTCTGAGGCTTGGAAATGCACAATACTGGTAATTTACAGGTTTCTAGATTTTCCTAAGTCACCTAGTCTTTTAGACATGAGTACATCTAGATCCTCAGCTTCCCAGGAACGTGCTTCCACTACAGGACTATCACAGATTCAACAGCAATACTGTACTGACAGTAATTTACCTATTTGAGATATCTCAAGTGCATTCTGTGAGCAGTGCAAACCAGAAAGTTTGAGATACTTGTTCCCAGGCACATGAAGAAGAACAATGATGACCCATGTCCTTTTTCTTCTTTGAAAGCAGAAGCCTCTTACCCTAGTAGTACTTTACCCAAGACTTGGACTACATCAGGTACTGCAATTTCTCTTTTAAAAGCAGCAACAGAACCACTGAAGAGAATGGCTACAGACTAAAAGCAATCCCTGCCTTAGGAATATAATTTGAGACAGACCTTATCTGTTACTTGCAGTTAAAGGAAAGATGCATACCAAAGCAATGGAAAATTAATAGGAAAAAAGTCACCTAGAAGCTCTCACTAGGTCCTACCTCTTGTAAGAGACAAGAAGAATAGAAACTGCTTTTTCTGAAAAGCTCAGAGAATGTTATTTTTAAAGCGCTGTATCTGAGGTGTTTTCTCATAAGGAGCTCCATCATTGCTCTCTTCAGGGAGACAAAAATCACAAATACAAGTGCCGGCCCTGAAACATGTCTGTGCTTTTCCTTTGAAAGAGCTGTAACACTGCAGGCTTCACACTGCACTAGTGGTACCTGAAAACAAGACAGCACCATACAATGGGAAGATGCCTTAAATCTTTCTGTCCGTAACGGTGATCAAGGTAAGGGACCCAGACTCTAACTCAAATGATGGGCAATTTCAACTCCTCCTATTTTTTTTTCCTTGGCAGTTTATCCAAAAATCTTCCCTCAAGAAAAACATTACATGGTTATAGCAGAACCACATGGCTTAAAGCTATTATCTTGGCTTATTTTTGCAAGGGATGGTCTCAAATTTTTCTTTGCTATCCAAACAACTTTTGAGCTTCTTGTAAGACATAAGAATCAAGGACTGGATTGTGACCAATGTAATTGAATCTGAACCAGGTATTTCCTGTCTGTCCTTTCTCCAGTAAGTGAGATGGAGATGCAGGCACTGAAGTTACCTCGGCATGCTGAAGTGATCTCTGCTTACAGAGTGCTGAGATGCTCTTTGGTTTTGCAACATGAACAATGAAATGCATAAGGAATACTCTCACTACAGTTTCTGGTGAGATATCAACAAATATTGCAAACATCTTCAGTAGGTTTTGAATATTTAGACTTCTCCTTTAAATTATTGGCAGCATGCCTGACCATGAACTCTGGGCTGAGGTATAGAACTCGAGAGGATGAGTGGTCAAAACAAAATTAAGGTTGTGATATCTCTTGTAATAATCCTAAACTTTGATGCCTGATGCATAACATGACAAATTAATGCATGAATTTCCTTGAAGGAGCCTGCTTGGACTGGAGACAAATACAGAACAGCCAGTTCAAACCTCAGATAACCCATTCAGAGAGGCAGGCCGATTGGTGGGCACTGCAAATGCAGCCAAGCAATTGCTGGGGAAAGCCCTTACTCTCCTCCTGTGCTTTTTGTCTTTAGGACAGAGGAGACATCTGCACTGAGCTTCAGGCAAGACAAAGAGATAATGAAATTCACCTTCAAGCAGAAAGAGCTAAATAAGACTGACCACCAGTCGAACCTGGACCAGAAGAATGAACAAGCAGTCTATGCAGTCTAACACAGATTTCTCTCTTGGGCCTCTGAGAAAGTTGAGAAATGCTCTCCCACCATGGCTAGAGCCAAGGCAGCACAGGACAGATTCCTGTAGAGTGCAAACCAAGAAAAAATGCTACAATTTTCCAGTACTAAGAGCCAAACACACTGGCAGCTCTTCATTATGACATGGGCTGAAATGTGTCATGTGTCATGACAGAAACATCTCTCCACCCCTTCAAGCATCCCCAATACAAAGTTTCATCCTCAGAAGTACTCAGTCAACCCAGAAGTTGATGGGTCAGACATATTCAATAATTTTTCCTGCTCCCATCTTCTCCTTGCTCCCAACATCTTTGCAAGCCACAGCAGAATAGAGCTACATGAAGACATACCACACATTTACTTGGCACCCTCTGGAAATTCAGCTGCAGAGTTCAGCAGTGAAAGCAGCTTTCAGCAAAAACTGTAAATATACTATTGCTTCCACCTTAACACAGTTCAAATGTTTTTTCATGGAAACAACAGAAAGGCACAGATCCAACACCAAGGTCAGCCATTTCATCGAATTTCAAGTTTCCATCAAAGCAAAACAAAACATTTTTAAAACTTCAGAACAAAGCATAACAATGCTGCCAGAATTTTTCAAAAGGTCTTTTTAAAAGTAAACACCTAGTACAGAGCAAATCAGTCCAAGGGTTTCGAGCTGACTTGTTCTGAGCTGAGCAAGCCAGACTGCTACAATAATGAACAGAATCAGAGGTGGGGTTACTAACAGTGACACTGTGATATCAACACCAAAAATAACCTACCTTAACATATTGATGTTAACATATGATATGGACAATAAAGTACCTTCAGTAAACCCATGTTCTCATACATGTTCTCATCACCAAACCAATTGGAGGTTGGCTGCCCAAGTCCAAACCCTCTCACACTTCCCCTGCTCCTCACAACTTCTTTTCTGTTCTCTCCCTTACTGCTACAGTATCCCTCAGTCTAAACAGTGGAATGATCTCCAGTGCTTCATAAAGAAATTAGAAGTTCTTCATGGTACTTAACAGGGGTCACCCCCTAAAATCTTCTGTATCTTCCAGGAGGCTTAGGAAGTTTCCTTCCTGTTCTGAATGAGGAATTTTCAATAATATAAACTTACTCCAAGAAGGAGAATTTCAAGTGAACTCAATGTTCACCAGCTCTATTTTGTTAATCTAGGAAGCCTTCAGATAGTAAAATTAAAATTAAACTCTCATTTCCTTGCCCTGTAAACATTTTATTAATGGGAAAAGCTTTTTTTGTCCTGAAGAACACAACAGTATGATCTGTGTGTTTTCTCTTAACAAACAAGGTGGGGGAGGGTGTGTGTGGGGAAATTGAAAGCATATGCAGTGTCTTCCCTCATAGACACATGAAAATATCTCAAAGGTAGATAAAGATAGTATCTTTTTGGAGTAAAAAAGGGTTTGAATTCAGCCTGCAAAAGCATTATGTTGTAACAGATTAGACCAACAACTCACTTGTGAAGGTATAAAAAGAAATCAATACTAACTGGACTTCTGTGATTTACATAGTAACTAGACGGTTCAGCACACAGTGAAACACAACTGTGATTTACATGAACGTTTGGGTACATAAATACTGATAAAATACTGACTGGGTACAGAAAGCATTTCAGGCAAAAACAAGTAAGTCTATCCCACAGTATAAAGTGCTCATTGGGCATTTGGCTTGGAGGGAGGATAGAAGATGCTTGGGTTGGCCTGAAAAAATGCTGTAGAAACATTCCAATCCCTTCTGAGAGGAAAGAGAAAGAAAGCAAAGGAGAGCTGAACACTGTTAAAGATACTTGAAATTATTATTTCTACTATAATAGAATCTGGAGACATCCTTGTGCTGCACGCAAACACATAGTGAAAAATAGCATCTGCCAGCAAGTGATCAAACCACAGATAAGACAGATGAAGAATGACTGAAAGGAAGTCCTGTATGCACAGGCCAGATTGTGCAGATGGGGGGAGAAGCAGACACTTTAGGTAACTGGCCAAACTCTAATCTGGGAAAGAAAAGGGTCCAGATCTCTCAAACCCCAGGTAATGGTTGACCTGCAGCATCATCTCCTTCAATAGACATTAACACAAAGAAGGAAGGAGCTGTGCTGAGTGATAAAAAAAGAAGGCATTTAGGATAGGCTGGTTTTCAGCCCTGAGGTAGACTTTCTGTTCTCAAGATTTCTCAATGAGTGACAGATATTCTCAAGAGACTCCACTCCTCTTCCTTGAGGCATATTTGCCTGCTGAAGTATGGTAGTACATGGACGACAGGCCAGTGAGGCAGAGGGAAAATAGGGGAAAATGTGGGAGATCACAAGCACTGTAATAGAAAGCTTTAACAAGCCTCAGTGGTGAACAGCAGGCAAGAGAGAACAGATTGTTGCAGATGTAAATCTTCCTGGTAAAAGGATCAAATAAAGAAACTTGTCCTGCTTCCGAATTAACACAGCCTAAGGGAGTGAGGTTCCCGTGCTGCAAAAACAAAAATTACTTTGACCATCTGAGGGATCTGCAGGTCATTTTGTTAAGGAAACTTCCTCAACAATTTGACTACTGAGATTTTAAATCAGCAACATAACATATCTCAAAATACAGCTATAAATACAACTGCTGCTAGATGGAGTCTTTCTTCTCATCTATAAACAAATTGCAAATATTTCTACTCACTGTATAGATCTGTTTCATCCAGAATTTCAGACTTGATGATCTCTTCAATCACATCTTCTAAAGTGACAATTCCCAGGACTTCATAAAAAGGATCCCCTTCTCCTTCATTGTTTACTCTTTGCACTATAGCCAGGTGAGACTTGCCTGCAAGAAGACAGATCAGCAATTTAGACATTTTAGAAATTTCTGAAAGATCAGAAACTATAGCAGAAGTAGAGACATGCAGGTATAAATAAAAAGACAAAAAGGTTGGTGTCAGGCTTTATGAAAAAAGGGTCAAAGCTTAACAGATGCTTAAAATCATAATCTGATTTCTGTCTGAAATACACAGTCCTGCATCACATAAATCCACCTTATGCCCTAAAAGAGAGCTAAAGAGATCAGTGTTCTTGTTCTAATTTCTTTCCCAGGAAAACTGTTGCCCTGGCATTGAATTCATCATATTATCTTGTTGTTCTGCTTCTTGTCTCATGCATTGGCAGAGGAAGGCCAGGCTGGAGCCCTCCTTTGCAGTGAGATCCCATGGATGTTCTCCTCAAGCCTGGAAAAAACAGCAACAATGACCAAACCACAGAAGCACAGGGACAAGGTAGAGCTAGGGAGAAGTCAGCCCCATCCACCAGCTCTTTTTCCCTCTCTTCCTCAAAAATAATTTATGTATATATTCTCCATATGGGGTTATGACCCCTTATTTAGGAATTAATTAATTAAAATACTCAAAGCAACTGTCTGATCAACGAAGATAAAACCAGACATTTAGCAGTAGTTATAAAGATTCCTGAGCTGTGCATCATTCACAGTGAATACCTAAAGTCCTCTCTGCCATATGGATGGTAGGAATCTTATCATCATGACCCTTCAAACTGGCCTTGATACCTTGATTGCCAGTTTCTCCAGCTGCCATTGAAAGCCAGTCCTTTGTAAAGCTCCATAAATAACAGCATTCATTCAATGGGTCCACCAAATTAAGTGGCATTTTGCAGTGCAAATACCAGACATTAATATCCTTTCTGAATTATCTGGAGGTAAGAAACTGTCTCACATTCTTCTTTGCTGGTCTCAAAAATTATACTTATCCCTAACTGTGGAATACAACCAAAATAGTTCAACTTTGCTTAGACCCCTTTATAGGCAATAATGTCTGCCTGTTTTAAGATTCAGATTATTAGACTAACAAGCATTTAAACTATTCCAACCCGGACTTACTCATGTTTAAAGAATGAAAATATCCCGAACAAATTAGACGAGGGAGGAAAACTTATCAACTACTGATATAAACATTGCATCAGGTCAAGTCAATTCACTTTGGTAAGTTTTTCACATCTGCTTTCCCAGGGACCCAACATAAGCAGTTAAAAACAAATTCTTGGTGAATGCTGTCTGTCGAAAGTTAAATTCTTTTGCTATTCCCAGCTTGTGATCATTTAAAAGGAATTTTCCAAAGCAGGGTCTAATATTAGACTCAAAATGAAGTTTCCATTCCACTTAGGCGATATTCTCACCAAAGTAACTACTGCATAATCTGATTGTCTTGGAGCTACTCGTTTAGATGCAGATGGACATACTTTAAATACCAACTACACAGGCACTGCTGAGTCTTATCTTGAGGAGACCTTATTCTGCAGCGAAATAATAGAAAGATGATTTGTGATTTTTAAAATATCAACATTCAAATTGTACTGAAAGTATTTTATTGTGCCAGATTTTACGGGTTTTATTTCTCTGCATTCCTTGCAAGACTTCCAGCCTTTCTACCGCTCAATGAACAGCATTAAAGTGACTTCATTAAAAAATGAAAGATTTAAGCACTATTATTACTGCAATTCCCCTGTAATATATCACTCCGATTATATCCTTTCAACATCGCAATGTTAAATAAGAACTGCAGCACAAAAAAAACCCCCAAAACAAACTAGACAGACAAAACAAATATTCTAATTTATTTCCCAGTGCCTGCTCAGACATTAGTATATTTGCTTTCAAGTCAAAAGACACTGCTCCTTCAGGAATCGTTTCTATCACAGACCACAGCAGCTCATTAGCACATGCTTATTCAGTTGCTAATTCCTCAGGATATCTGTTCTCACGTATTAGTAAGTGGTAAGATCTGTTCAAGTGGGTTAAATTAAAAAAAACAAAACAGCCCAACAAAAACACCAAAAGACAATGCTATCAACTCGTGTTTCAGCTTTGATCAAAATCATCAAATTTCAGCATTTTCCTCCTCTTTTGCACTGCCAATGATAATGTTGAACTAGGTGATGAAATTTGAAGTTTTGAAAAGAACAGTATTTCTAAAAATGGAGTCTGAGCACATCTACAAGCAACGTTGGAGATTTAGGAAAATGGGATTGGGAAAGGACCTGAGGAGCTGGAATACAATGGGAAGTTGTGCACAAGGTTCACCCACAAAAGAAGTTGCATGCCCTTCCCACCAGAGTGGGAATATGTTCTGTTCTCCCCATTTGAGCAGCTGCAGGACTCCGATCCAAGCAATAGCACCTAAGGTGAGATGAGTGACCAAAATCTGTACCAGCTGCTGCTCTCTTAAGCAAAGTGAGCTGCTGAGACAGGAGTTATGGAGTTATCATTTTGCACTTTCTGCAATGAAAAAGAAGGCTAGAAACACCTTTTTCTGGCTCTGCCATAATCTCCGATTTTCAGGGATTCTTACTTATCACCCAAAGTATCAAGACCACTGAAACTTGTTATCACTGAATTTTGGTGGGTAGCATCAATATTCAATTCTACCCTCATTATTAAATAAACTACATGTTACAGAGAATTTATCTGCTGAGAAGAGATGAATTATCCACACACAAGGTGACACTAACCTTTCTTTCCTCCTGACTGTCAAGTTTTCCTGTTCCAGACTTTCATCAACCCAAACACTTTGCTGGAGTCAGATGAATTTAAGCAAATCAAATAAACTGCCCCTAAAAGTCTGCCTTTTGCTCCCAAGTTTTCTCCTTCCTTTCTACTGGCTCCAATGCTCATGAAATTATTTGATGAGACAGATCAGATCCGAAAGTTACATTTCTTGTGTCTTTGACCCAGATCCAATAATTTGAAAAAAATCACCAGACAGTGGAACATACATCAGAGGTGGTGACGGAGATGTTAAGAAGATGCATTCCCAGACTGGCTGCCCTCTCACCACAGAAGACTGCAAAATACCCTGCATGTATGGAAGTAATCAAGACATAAAAGGCTAAAGAAAAAGCTAGGAGCGCAAAGAGCTCTTTATACATAGTAAAAGAGCACAACACAGCATGTGCTCAACTGTAAAAGTGGCCCATAAGTAAAATAATGACTCCTCTGAGTGTTTGAAACAGAAATTGGCTACAGCTTTATTCAAAGACTTTATCAGGCCACTGGCAATCATCATATTATTTTACTCAAATGAAAAAGAGTCGTTTCAGCTTGTATTTTCCACTGCTAAAGACATACAGTACATACCCAGTAAGGAGTTGAATAAAGTAAACATCCAGCAGGTAAGAAAATCTGGACTGCATATAATATTCCTAGGGCTTTGAGAGCAAAACACAAATGTAAGAGAGAGAACAGGTGTATGGGAAGCTCTGCACTTCACTGATTTTCTGGCCACAGTCAAACCACACTTGCAGATGACATTAATGCTACTTTAATCCTTTGTTTTAAGTGTTGATACAATGAGATTTAGCAAGTGGGCAGCTCTGCAAAACTGCCAGGTCTGACAATAAAGGCAGAAAGAAACGTGATGTGCGACCCACAGCTCCTCTGTGGGCACAGGCAGGCAGGGTTTGCTCTCTGCCTCAGCTTCCCCCCTGCACAGTGACACCACCAAGGGCTGACACCCGTACACGGCCCGAGGCACCAGCACTGACAAATGTTAATCTCTCAGTGACATTCACAGGCAACTAAAGCACCAAGCAGTTTTGGTAAACATAAATCCAGTCTCATCTCATTGCTCAAAGCCCTGCCGCTCAGCTTAGATTTTGCTCTGCAGAACTTCTGATTAATTTATTAAGCTAATTAAGAAACATGAAGATGCTTAGTTAAATCCGCATGAGTAAGTGAACCTAGAATGAGCTCCTGGGAGTCCATGTGATTTACTGACCACACAGAACAGAACTGGAAGAAAGAAATGCCTGAAATATTCATTCTGTTACTGTACCAGGACAATTTCTTGAAAATTATGTCATGGGGGAAATTCTCCCTTTGATCCTGAGGCATTTATTTGTATGTCTAGAGCAAGGACCTCAAGAATACCATCATGCAGTTCACAAACCAGAGATGAAAACATCTCTCCAAGATCTCTGTGGTCAGTCACAGGATCTTGACTCCATGAAGAGATTTGCCATTTGGATGGAGCTGTACCCACCTCACTCTCACATGTCATTTCCCCACAGACACACAGGCAGAAGAAATGAGATGACAGACACATTATGGAGTTGAATAAATGCAAATGCCAAGTCATAAACCTGGTACAAAATAACCCCATGTGCTGGCACTGGGGATTGGCTGGGTGAACACACTACAGGAGTCAGCAGCGTGTCCCTGCAAGCAATGAAAAGGAACTGTGTGCTGACACCAGCACACACGCAGCTGGCAGGTCAAGGGAATGGATTATTCCTCTCTATTTGACATCTGTGAAACCACACCTGCAGCACTGACATTCAGTTTGAGGTACTCCAGTACAAGAAGACATCAAGAAACTGAAAGTTTTGGTGGATGGCTCCTAAGATGGGCTGGAGCCCACGATGCACAAGGAAAAGCAGAGGGCACTGCTTTGGTTGAGTCTCGCAAAGAAAGGAGTAAAAGAGAAAGGACTTAGAAGTCTTTCTGTACCTCATAGTGGGCTACGGAGAACACAAAACTAGAGTCCTTTGAGCTAGATACTGATGGGAGAAGAGATAATAAACACAAATTTCAAGCATTATTTCTTTAAATAATGAAAACTTCTCACGAGGGTGGTCAAACACTGGAACAGGGGCCCAGAGGGGCTGTGAAATCTCCAACTCTGGAGGTATTCAGAACTCAGTGACCTGAGCCAACTTCAAAGGTGGCCTGCTCCAAAGAGGGGGTTGGACCAGATGACCTCCAGAAGTCCCTTCCTAAATTATCCAGTGATTTTAAGAGACTTTGAAGGGAGGTCTGGCTTAAACACTAGGCCAAATTTCATTGCTGAATTTTCATTCCTGAATTTCTAAAAAAATTGCAAAACTTTCAGTACATAAGGATTTATAAAGACAGCAAGTTTTACTGATCTGGAATGCCACAATCTGGCTTTGTATGTGACCAAATGTAATAACCAAACAATACTACTACCCAGATTATGCTGCAGAAAATTACCATCCTGCTGCCATAGCTTTAGAGCAAACACAGGTTCCCAGCAATGAGTGATCCAACAGCAAAGGTGTAACTTAGGGGCTCTGGACAGTGAGCCACAACCTGCAGTGATGTGTATAAGCTTACACTATGAGGAAGGAAGGAAGGAAGGGAGGGAGGGAGG
>VZUI01055357.1:0-19996 GCA_013401135.1 Cettia cetti | reverse complement strand
GGAGACAGTGAGATGATCATTCAGGCCAGCAATCGGCTCTGAAAACACCGTGTGTCCTCCATGGGACAGTCCCAACATGCTTGCAGTTGTCTTTGGCCCTGTCCTTTGAATAGTGTGTAATGTATATGTTTACATGCTTCCTCTGACTCAGTTCCATTAACTCTCGGGGGAAAATCTTCACCACCTGTCTCACACTGTTTAGGAATGTCTTTGGGGAATACTAGGTTTTGGCTTCCTCTCATCTTGCTGTTGAACCAACTGTCTCTGGACTCTACTATTTTCAGGAAGGAAGAAAAACTTCAGTTACCTAATTTCTTTTCTGAGAGACCTTTTTGTTTATGGTATAAACTTACATAAGCTCAATTAACTGAAAACATTTCTACTAATTTAAAAGTACATACAGGCTTCCAGGTACTCTGGAGACAGTGGAAGTCTATTGAATTCCACTAGCACTACAAGAGCCACTCCAGGGGTAGTACATCTGCTTTTAGTGACTCACATTAGCCCCTCTACAATGATTGTGGCAGAGATTGTTCAGTGGCAGGAAATTAAGATATCAAGTGCCTGGCACAACAGTTTTTTGTTCAGTATCACGACTTTGAACAGAATTATAGAAGATTGCAGGTTTTTTAGAACTGGAATTTGCAAATGGCAATACATTTCTTCTGCCAATGTTTTAAACAGCCAAGCATTTACCTCCCCAGCATCTTCTGGGGAACAGCTATTTCTATAGAAAGCATTATTTGCTACCACTCCCTCACAGTCTGTTTAACACAGCAAGATCACATTTTCAGCTCACAAGGATGAAAATATCATTGATCTGTACTGTATATCGTTAAGTTTTACATGTGTTACCAAAATGGGAAAAACAAGGCAGTTTCATGAATGAGTTACAATAACTTATATACTAGCACATTTAATTTACCAGTTCATCAGGATTCATGGTAGTGTTTCTTTCTAGGATGTCTTATGGCAGTGACACAGGCACAGGCAATAGACTAGTTACCATATCAAGCATTTGCATCTGTTCCAACTTAGAGAAACTCCCCAAACTATGGTCCTATTTAGTCAGAATTCCATTTATTTAATAAAAAGAATGTTTGAAATCTAGCTTTACTTTTTACTCAACTCTTCTCTCTTCCCTTGCTTGTGCCAAGACGATACTGGTTTCACATTTTGCACCAGCATTAGCACTGCATGTGCTCTAAGATTGTCTTTTTTCCCCTCTTTTGCCTGCACAACACACTCCAAGCTTTCCTGGAACAGTCTCTCTCTTGATTTGATTATCCTTAATTTATGTAAGTGTTCAGAATAGAGTAAGAAGTAAAAATCTGCCAGCTCAAGTCTTTTTTAAGCTATCTGATAGGAGATTACCTTTGATCTGGTTATGCATGGTCTGGTTAATCACATCAGTCTAGCCAAATTAGTCCAGGTTTGTATCGTTATCAGCTACTCCTCACTGCCTGTGACCACTAATGCTCTGCATGTGCATCTACAACATGGCTCTCACAAAGGGGAGTAATCTACTTCACTGATAGGCAAATGCAGATTTTGCAGCCCTAAGTGGCACATCACATTGGGCAGAGGCAAAAATATGAGAAGGTATAGAGAAGGCAGCACAAAGCACCATTATCAGGTGCCCCTGCAGTGTTACTCAGGGCATTATGAGGACCTTCCCATGATGGAAAGTGCATTTGTGGGCTTGGAGAAAGTCGTCTGTGGAATTGTGAAGGTTGTCCGGGAGACCATGATGTGGGATTTTCTGATCTATACAGAGCAAATGAAACAAAAGACAGGCACTTGGAGATAGGTTGGATGTTCTCATGTGCCAGGTCTGTACTCCATGATTTTTCTATTTAAGATCCCTACTCCTCCATGTTTAAGGTGACAGGCAAACAAGAAACAGAAACTCTCCCCCCTCCACTGCCAGCTGAAGCATTCCTATTCTCTTCCTGTGTTTTCCAACCCACAAGAGTACCTGTAGCTCATCTGTGCTGCTATAAAACTGTGTGGTCCTGCTATGAACCAGAATGGGAAATGCAACCAGGCAAATTATGTCTTTTTTTCTTCAAGTTAATCCAAATGAACACTGCAACTTTGTTAAAACAAACAAACAAACAAACAAAAAACAAGAACAAAACCAAAACAACAAAAACTCAAACCACAAACCAAAAAAACCCAACCAAAATCACAAACCCACAAAACACATCAAAATTGAAACAAAATAGCAAAACCAAAACAATATAGAAAGACAGTTATCTTTTGTTCCATAAAAATAGGAAATAAATAACGTAAGCTGGATATGTAAAGCTCGACATATGTGGATCTTTGTGCAGAACAGAAAGTGTACTGTGAATGCATATGCCTTCAACACTAACACTGCTACGTTATTTTAAGTTACTTCTTTAGTTTGTGGTTCTGATTTATCTGAAGTCAGCAAGGTCTTTACAGCAAATCATATAAGAATTTACTCAGATGGACAAATCAAACTATTTGGATACAGCATTTCCATCTGTAGGATGTCCTCTGTCCTTCCAGAAACATCTCCTTGCCACCTGCTGCCCTTGAGAATTTCCTCTGATGTTCAGCTGGGTGTGTTTCTCCCAGAGACCCCCTAACCTACAGCAGTGTCCATGGGTGCTTCACTTAACCATGCAGCTGACTCAGATATTATGTTACATTGGGATTATTAGTGTCAAGCTCAGGGTTTTTTTGCTCAGAAACAGCTGGCTTAATTGCATGTGTCCTCTGATTATTACTGTGCAAACAAAAATGTGGAATAGCAAATATCCTGAGGTAGGACAAGGACAGCAAAAACACAGAATTCTATCAGAATTCATTATCTGGTTAGGAACCACATTTTCCACTGCAAGGTATTTCATTATAAATTCTAAACAATTTTTGAATCCTTGAAATACTATTTCTATGATCTTGCTGCAATGGAAACATCTTCCTATACCTTCCATAGTCTAAACTCTGAGCTGGTTGAAAGAATTGATGATTGAGAGAAATGAAGTTCAATAGCAATGTATGAAAGGTTCAGAAATTGATAGAAGGCTAAAGAGTTGCAAAATGGAAACTGTGGTCAACCTCATTAAAGCTGTTACTGTCATTCAGGCAGTTTTCCTCTCAATGTCATGAATGAAGCATATATGGTGTGGTGGGGTATGGCATGGTAATGGTTATGGGTATGGTGTGGCATGGCATGGTACAGTATGGTGAGGTATAGAAAGACCACTGTGCTTGCAAATAAAATGCACAAGACTACCTTTACATGAAATAGCTTCCCTTGCCAAATGAGACTCTGTTAGTAATTCACCTTTAATATGGATTTTCTGTCTTCTCTAGGGAATTTTTAAATCAGTGTCTCTTTAAGGTCTGCTTATCTGGGTTTTCTGTTTAAAGCATGACTTCAGTGCCTACATGCAAGACCCTCTTTTTCATCATATTCTTCCATCTAATTCAGGCATACTGTTCAAGTCAGTTAATAAAACCTATGAGTCTCGCTGCCAGCCTGAAAAAAAATGAAGCATGTGTGGTGAGCGATGCTTATTGTTTAATTTGTTTGTTTGTTCGTTTGTTTTCCTCCCCAAAGATCTTTGCAGTTGGCTATGAGGAGGGAGCTGCAGCTGTGGAAGCTGTGTGGAAGCTGAGGGAGGGCTGGAAACATGGGCTCTGTCGGTTGGAGCATGGTGCTAATAACGCTGAAGTTGTATGTTCGATCAGCCGCGGCCCATTCACTTAAGAGCTGGACTCGATGAGTCCTTTCCAACTCAGAGTGTCCCATGTCTCTGGGAAGATCCCCCGAGGAGAGCACGAAGACTTGCCAGACGATTCTGTTCTCAGTGATGTACTTAAGGAAGCCGGGAGAAGGGAGTGACACAGAATTTGACCACACGGGGGTGCGTGTGAGTAGTAAGGATGAGGCTGTCGCTGGAGAATTTCGGGAAACAAGACACCCGCAGGTAACACTACACTGTGCAGGGGTTTCCGCTGACTTCACCTAGCCATCAGTGAAAATAATCACCATACTGCCTATACGTAGACAGCACGTATATAATAACTTCATGCTTGAAAAGTAGTCACTTGGAAAAAGCATGTCAGACTTAGAGGATTTTTACTTACAACAGGAAGGTGAAAGGAAAAAAAAAAAAAAAAGGCGGGGGGTGGGTGAAGAAGGCAGCGAAGAGAAACAAAGAGTGCAGTTTAGGGATGCCAGTCCAAGACACACAGAAGATACCCCAAAGATCTTAACTTTCATGTGTGTATTGCTGCAACAAGGAAATGTTCCCTTAACAGCAAACATAATTAGGACAATGCAGCAGCAGAGAATTAATCTGCAAAAGAGATCCTTCATGATTTCTTAAGTAAAGCAGAAAGCAGATCTTGCCAGTAGGCATGAAATTCTAAACAAAGAAATCTGTAAGACAGAGAACATCAGTCTGGAGCAATAGTATCCTGCAAAAATAATAATTTTTAAAACTCATCAAAGAAAGAAGTGAGAGGTATTTGAAACAGCTTGAAAATTAAATAACATCCATCAGTTTTAAAGCTGCTGGAGGCACTAAGTGCAAAAGTGTTTTCTTCTCAGCCTGAGTTTAAATGAAGAAGAAATACATGAACTGGTTTTTTTGGGGGGAAAACACAAGGTCATCTTGACCTATCTCACAGATAGAGCATATTTCTAAACCCTTGATGTTTTTGTCTGACCTTGAAGATAAGCAAAGAATCTCAGAAGGACCAAGCAACAGAGAACTGTTTTTAAGTTATGAGAAAAGTTTAATCATTCTTGACTTGAACACTTATGAATTAGGTCAGGAAGCTTAAGCTGAAAATATTGCAACAATTCCAAGGAGAGAACATCAAAGTCTCTTCCTTTTTTCTTACTAATCAGTAGATAAAAGAAAGCCTTCCATTATTAAAAAAAAAAAAAAAAAAAAAAAAAAAAAAAAAAAAAAAACCAAAAAAACCCAAAAACTAGTGGGAGACTTAATTACTATTAATTTGAAGCCAGGAGACAAGTCATACATTCAGGAGTGAAAGGCTAGGACTTCGATAAAGCAGTGGTGACTATGTAAGATGTGTATTCTTTTTGGTAAAGTCTTGTTACATTCATTCAACATGTACAGGCTGAAGCCAAGAGAAAGTTTTAAGCAAGATATACTGCTAAGTGTTTTGGCTTTGCCTCTCGTTTTTAATGAAACCTGTAGGGATTGGTGTTGGGACCAGTGGTCTTTGAACATCCTTGTTGGTGCCACAGAGAGTGAGATCAAGCGCACTCTCAGCAAGCTTGCCAATGACACAGCTGTGTGATGCTGCCAGCATGCTGGAGGAGGGGGACGCCTTCCAGAAGGACCTTGACAGGTTTGAGAGGTGGGCTTATACAAACCTCATGAAGCTGAACAAGGCTGACTGCAAGGTGCTGCACCTGGATTGGGGCAGACCCAGAGACAAACACAGGCTGGGCAGATAATTGAGAGCAGCCCTGAGGAGAACCACTTGGTGGCTAAGAAGTTTGACATGACCCAACAATCTGCATTTCAACCCAGAGAGCAAGAAGTGTCCTCTGCTGCATCCAAAGTAGCATGGCCAGCAGAGTGAGGGAGGGGATTCTGCCCCTCTGCTCTGCTGTGCTCTGCTCTGGTGAGATCTCACTTGAAGTGCTGCATCCAGTTCTGGGGTTCTCAACAAAAGAAGGATCTTCTGGAGTAAGTCCAGGTCACAACCCCTGCCATGGCAGGGGGCTGCACTAGCTTTAAAGTCTTTTCCAACATAAACCATTCCATCATTCTGTGGTGAAGATGATGATTTTCTGTTTTGACAGAGTAAATAAAGAAAGTCCAAGTTGTACAAGTCACTGAAGAATACATCCATAGTGTCTAGTCCTGCTAGCATTTAAGTGCATCTTTTCTTCCAATGTTTCAAACATCTCACAGACACTCATAAAGCTGAGAGTTTCTCTTTTCAAGATTATGAGAAAAGAAACATTTTACCAATATGATGGAATTGTTTGGTTCATAGGAATTGTAGTAGGATAAGCTGCTATCCGACTTAGAAATGTGACAACTTTATATAGGTTTTCTAAATTCCTATGTAAGATATTCTTTGGTTGCATTTTGAAAAAGCATTACCATTTGCCATTTCCTATGCAACGCTCTCAGGCTGTTTCGTAACAATATTGTAGTTCCACCAGGCAAGTGGACTGTGAAAAATGAGCTGCATAACAGAATGCTTTTGATTTAAATGTATAGCAAGAAATTTCTGTGAAATAAAAACTGCATTAACAAAGCTGGCATTTGGCCACAATTGACTCCATTCTGGTTGCTGCAACCTGTATCACCTGCAAGGTTGTTTACTTATGGAAACAGGTGGAGCACAACTTGTGCTATTGTTGTCCTCAGGAGCCTCTGGTACAGGTACAGAATATATAGACTGATCTCAGCTTCATGCTGCAGATCTTTTTTATCATTCCTACTTGTTATAAAAGGGTGACTCCTACCAGTGTAGTGCTACAGCAAATTGCTCTAATATTTGGAGAGAATTCCAGTTTCTTACTTTACCTCATTTGTTCCTCAGCCTCTTCATACAAAAGCATAACTGTCAGCTATGTCAGAGAAAAAATCCAAGTGAGGGAGTGAAGGGCTGAAGGAAAGCTACTCTCTTCAAAACATTCCACTAACATTTAAAATTAGAGTCTACTTTTAAACAAGCAACAGAACACCTACTTTGCTTACATCTTGAAATGAACTGCCAGTGTAAAGCTATCAGAGTTGCTGCATCCTTGGTCTTAAGGCATATATGCAAGGATGGAGGGTATAATGCCTTCCTCCCTCATTCTTTGGACAAAGGATTAAGACTATCTGACTTTTGTGTTAAAATTTAGAAAAGCAAGTTATAATAACAGTATGCATCCTAAACACAGAGAGCAAATGAGTATTTGGTTCATTAAAGGTTTTCTGTACAGTTTTTCCTTTGATTACATGCAAATCAAAGCTTCTAATTTATTAGAAATTGACAAAAAAAAGTGAAAATGCACCTTTCACAGCAGTAGAGAAGATAGGTACCAGCATACAGAATTATTTATTCATTCTTTGGGATTAATGGACCTGAAGTATGGGAAAGAAACACAATTAGAATATGTGTTATGAAGAATAAAGCTTTGAAAATGAAGCTGTTGTGAATTATTTACTTAAGATGAAGTAGAATGAAAAGCTAGAACCAAAGAGAAGCTTTGTATATTACATGATGTTTATTTTGCCAACTGGTGGTTTATTTCTGCAGTGATGTTATAGTAAGTTACAATCTGTTAAGCAGAGATACTGAAAACAAAATATTTTATGTGCATCATTTCTAGCATCAGAACCAGAAATGCCTACCTAATTTCCACCTTAAAACTTCAGCTCATCTTCTTTAGAAAAATAATTTTTATTTTACAGTTAGCACACTGTTTTAACCATGGGCTGAAAAAGAGGGAACAATGCAAACAATCTGTAAAATGTCACATAGAAGAAATACTGCTGTATTTATCAAATATTTTTGAAACCTGGCTGAGAATTACATTTTGGTTACATTGACTATAGTCCTCCTGAAATATAACTATAGGTACCAGTATATGAAGAGTTATAAATCAAAAGCTAATATTTCACCTGAGAACTGAGAACAAAACTACAGAACAGAAATTTTAGCTGAGTCACAGTTAGTCCTTCTCTCTGCTGGTGTGTTTGGCCACAATGGAGAAGATGAAAATGTAGTATCTGTGCACCATTTGTTATTTTTGGACTTCCATAGGGTTTACTTACTCCCTGACTTCAACACTGAACTTGCTTACCACTTACTTCTGCATGTTTTCTAAATGACAGACACAGCCCTGTCTCACACAGCCTCTACAGTTACCTAGAGAATTATCATATATGGATCATCTCTGTGTAGGGCATCTCTAAGAACCATGAAACATGGTCTCATGTATTGAAGCAATACACAGAGATAAATATAGCAGCATTCAGCAACTTCACAATCTGTCTACTACTGCCTGTCTCTGTCTGTGCCAGTCATTTGAATTAATATCCAGTGAAAACAGACATGTACAGATTATGCTTCAGTCTGTGACTGAACAAGTTGCCACAAGCATCAAGTGGGCAGGAATTTTCCCATGTAGCTCTTAAATCCTTAAGCAGCAGAGGGAAGATCAATCCTTCACAATTTACCACTTGATACTGAGTGACTCACTAAATATAAATCCTCGTAGTAACTCAGAACAATTCTAAGTCAGTCATCCATGAATGAGAACATGTGGCTAGAGGCTTACCTCCTACAGTAACTCAGTCTTTGTCATTTTGGTTTTTCTTGTGTCTCCTTTTACTTGTGCAGATTTGCACTGATAATACCAACTCACTGTGCAAATAACAGAGTGCAGGTTCTTTCTACTTTTCCTCTCAAGATGCTGTGCTAAGGCTTTCATTCTGCATGTATTGGTTCAGCTGATACATTCTTTTTCAAAGCATTATTACTCTATATAAAACAGCAGAGATCAGGTAATGATTAGATTATTGGAGTCTTATGTTGCTTATAATGCTTCAAATGAAACATTGTAGAATGAAAAATCCTCCTAGTTTGCTAGCTACCAAAACATTTAGCCCCATTAAGATCCAGTCCTGAAAGTTGTTGAGAATTCCTCATTGAAAGTGAAATTCAAGTGAAATTCAAACTTGAGTGCAAGTGCACTGGAAACTTTAACAAGACATCAAACTCAATGAGGAGAAAGATAAACTTTTGCTTGGTGCTGTGCATTGTATATGTACCAGTGTATTTGTGTTTGTCTTAAACTCGGTCTTCCAAATAATGAGAATGAGAATAAAAATATGTGCACAAGGAAAAGCTGCAGGATCATTAAACTAGTCGGTCTCTAACACACTTTTTTTCCCAAGTGGAATCACTCCGTTTTAGCACTCCTGCAGATTCTGAGATTGTTCTTATTTTTATGTATCAACATATGTCTTGTTCCTGCTTATGCTATAAAAATTAGGAGCAATAGTCCATGATGAAAAGGCATCCTATGTAATCCTACTGTTGTGCAAATCAACCAGTGACTCGATTAGTAACTGCATTCAGTTAAATACAGGCCAAATATCCTGACATTTGTCACTTAAACAAATAGCTTAATTTTATTCTGAGCACGACAAGTTCAGCAAATAAAGCTAATTACCTTAGTGAGGTAGGGCATCTGGCACAAAAGGAAACTCTGCCTGTACCAGTTTCATTTTTTCCTAGAAGAAAGTGAGAATAAGTTTTGCAAAGAAAAACACTCCCCTCCACACACACACAGAGACATAAAGCTGTGTGTGAAATGCTCACAGCCACTTGAAGCATCACACAGCATGGCTGCAGAAGGTTAACAATGGTTCACCACGAGTGGGTATTTCTAAACTAAGAGATGTTCTTGTTAATACTAGACAAAGTTCTCCCTAGTGACCGGCAAAGCACTGCTTGATAAGCCAAATGTTTCCTGCAACTACACATCCACACAGCTGTTAACTCTTCCAGCCACAGCTCCAGAGAAAATTCAGGCTGTGAACACTTCACTGGGTGAGACCAACAGCTTCAGCCTTCTGATCCATGCAGAAATCTCTCTGGGGAAAGGGACACTTTATTTACAAAGAATTGCCTGAGAGGCCATCTTATAGAGCGGTTATTTTATAGATCAAAGGGAAAAGACAGGAAATGTGCCAGCAATCAGAATTGCTATCTTCTGATCTATGTGGTATTCTAATGAACAGGTCAAAGAAAAATTGTAAGAATATGTTCAAAGCTGCCTGCAGCACTTATCTGAACATTATTTTAAAAACAGTAATTAAACAGAAAAATTTAAAAAACCCAAAGCAACAAACGCACAAACAAAACAAGCAAACACAAAATAAAGGAATAAAACTTTCCAAAACAAGAATGTAAGCCAAACCACTTCAAAAAATATTAACTAGAAATTCAGGAGAAGAGGAATTCAAAACAAATTAAGAAACTTTGTTTTTTAGAATAAACATAAAGACAGCCCTACTACAGTGAAATAATATCAACTACCAGCAGGACTGTCAAAAATGAACAGCATGATTATTTTTGACAAAGGAAGTCAATTAATAATAAGTCACAGTGAAACACAGAAAATGAAGAAAGCTGTGATGCTAATGCTTGGAGCAATGACTTAGGTTTATGAGTATTCTTGATGAACAAATATTTATTGGAGCATGAGAAACATAAGATTAGCATATTCAAATACACAGGATCAGGCCTGAATCAAACAACTTCACAGAAATATTAGTAACTAAGTCTATTAAAATAAAACAAAAACGTTACACAGAAGGACGATACAAAACTGTGGTTTCTGTATGTGACTGGGTTAAAAAAAATCAGTCTACAAACAGACATAATGATGTTAAAACTAATCTAAAATAAGGGGACAAAATACAACACAACCCTAAACCCAGGAGAAGCTGGTAAAACAGTTTTGTTACCTAACTGACACCACAAGATTATAAAATATTACTTCTCATTAAGCCAAAGAGATTCTGTATCTGCTGGCTTCATTGGGTTTTATTACAAGAAAAAGCTGCCTTGGTCTGTGCAGTTATTTCCATGAGACACTGTGCAGGCCCAAAGGTCTGACCACAGGGATCTAGCTGTGAGCTGGGACTTGACAATCACATCCTGTGATAGTACCCCCAGTTAGCCGTTCTGACAGCATCCCCAATTAGTCATTCACCACTTTGCTGGTAAGGCACGGCACTCCTGAATCTTCATTCAGCATCACCTTCCAAACTCTAATCTGGGATCTCTTCAGGTTTATGCACATCCTCCCTAAGCTATATCTTAGTTTATGCATAATCTTACACTGAGATTTGGATTCTGACGTTCAGCTTGTCTGTCCACTGTGTGTGGCCATGTCCAAGCTTCTCTGTTTCCCAGTTCTGGTCTAAAGAAGCTCTTTGCAAGAACCCAGAAAACTGAAACCCTCAGGTTCACACCTAAACCCTTAAGAATACCTCAGTTCCACATGCACAAACAAGCTGATGGTGAGTTATGGCTGCGATCTCCGCGGGGACGGGGATGTCCCTTGCTAGCCGGGAGGGGAAAACAGCTCCTGCGGGTTTATCCCACAGAGATATTTTCCCTAGCACTGTCAGCAGCGAGGCAAGCCACTCAGAGACAAGTCTGGGCTTGTCCCGGCTCTGGGTAGCGTCGGACCTGAGGTGCGACGGTGTTGGAAATTTTACGTGACCTTCTCAGAAAGGCAGGACGAACAGTGGAGAAAGAAACCGGATCTGCGAAGGGGGTTTAGTCGGGGGTTTAGTCCAGATGACTTATTTTCAGTCCAGCCTGCGCTCCTGAAGGCAGGCGGTCGGCCCCCCCCCCCCCCTCTGCAGAACAGCTCACCGCGTGGTTGCTGCTCCTTTTACCTGGGGCAGGGGGAAGGGAAAGGGCAGTGGTCCCACCAATCCCAGAGAGCGGGGGGAGAAGAGCAGACAGTGTGAGGGTGGAATCTCTTTTTGGGAGGGGTGGGCTATTTCTGTTCTGGCCAATACCTTCGACGACTCTACCTGGAATTTTCCAGGGGTGGCAGGAAGTCCCCTTATATTAAAATCGAATCCCTTGGGATTGGCAGAAGTAATTCTTGGGTCGTGGGGAGGGAAAGGAAGGTATTGCCTAACCTGGGCGGGGGGGGGGGGGGGGGGGGGGGGGGGGGCGGCAGACCTCAGGGGAGGGCCATCCTGGATTAAAGACACACCACAACAGTGAGTTTTCTTAGTATTTCTAGACGCATGGAATGATAGAATGTTTTGGTTTGGAAGGGACCTTAAACATTATGTAGTTCCAACACCCCTGCCATGAGCAGGAACAATTTCTGCTTGATAAGATTGCTTACAGCTCCATCCAGTCTGGATTAGAACAATTCCAGGGATGTGGCATCCACAGCTTCTCTGTTCCTGTGCCTCCCACCCCCACAGTAAAGAATTTCTTTATAGTATCTAACCTAAGATTATCCTCTTTACACTTGAAGCCATTCATTCTTGTCCTGTCACTACATGTCCTTGTAAAATGTCTTTCTCCAGCCTTTCTATAGGCCCTTTAGGTTCTGGAAGGTGCTATAATTTCTCTCTAGAGCTTTCTCATATCCAGATTGAAAAACCCTAACGATCTCTGTCTGTCCTTGTAAGAGACGTGCTCCAGCCCCTGCTCATTGTCATGGTTCTCCTCTGGACTCATTCCAACAGGCCAGTGGCCTTAGGTTGAGGACACAGAGACAGGTGCAGCACTCCAGGTGGGGCTTCACCAGAGCAGAGCAGTGAGGCAGGATCCCCTCCCTCTCTCCCTGCTGGCCAAGCTGCTTTGGATGTAGCCCAGGATACGGTTGGCTTTACAGACTGCCAGCACACATTGCTGGGTCATGTCCAGCCTCTCAATTACCCCAAGTCCTTCTCCTCAGGGCTGTTTTTAGTCTATTCTTGGTCTATCCTGTGTTTGTGCTTGTTATTTTCCCAACCCAGGTGCAGCACCTTGCACTTGGCTTTGTTGAAGTTTATGACATTAACATAGGCCCCTCTCTCAAGTGTGTCCAGGTCCCCCTGGATGGCACCCCTTCTCTCCGGCATGTTGACTGTACCACACAGCTCAGTGTCATCAGCAAACTTGCTGAGGGCGCACTGGCTGTGTCACCAACAAAGACACCAATGACCATCCCTGAGGAACACTACTCATCACTGTTCTCCACTCATTGAGCCAGTGATCACAACTCTGATTGCAAGCATCCAGCCAATTCCTCATCCACCAAACATTACATCCATCAGCTCCAGCTCAGAGACAAGGATGTCATGTGGAAGAGTGTAAAATACTTTGCACAAGTCCAAGGTAGATGATGTCAATCACTCTTCCTTCATCCATAACTGCTTCCTTCATCCGTAACTCCATGGTAGTAGGCCACCAAATTTGACAGCTGTGATGTGCTTTTCAGCAAAGCCATACTGACTTCACTGCTTTCACTTCAAAAAGGGAAGTGAAAACCATTACAATGACCCTAAACTTCTTTTCATGCAGTGTTCTTCCTTACAGCTGACTGGAGGCTGAATTGCTTTCTTTTTAGAACCAGAATTCCGTTCTCTCCACCCATACTGAGATGCTAAAAATTGTCTAAGAAAGCAAATAATCTGCCTCCTTTATTTTTATAACAGTGCATTTTCCTTCTCCTCAGGTAATTGATATGGTGCACTTACAGACCTCTTCCACATTTTTCTGCTAGTGAACATGTGTTTTCAGAAACAGTTAACTTGTTCTTTTCCAGCACATATTTTGTGATAGTGAACAGGAATCAACAGATTTTTATGACCAGTCTTATGCCAACAATTTTGAGGAGTTTTACTGTAATATCACAATGTGAAGACAAAGCAGTTGAAATGGGACTGTAGCTGAAAAGTTTTTTATATATCAATGTGCAGTGGTTCTCTTTGTAAAATCAATTCAGACCAGTACTGATGCAACTAAAAGCAAGCTTCTTGTCTCTTTTGCAAGCAAGACATTTCAATGATAAACCTTTTATTAGTCTCTGTTACCTAATTTTGTATAGCGGCAAAAGGATTATTTAATTATTTTGCCAGTACTGCTATATTTAACTGACCTGTGTTCAGCTATAGGGATAAATAATCTTTCCAGATTCCTTAATCTACATCATTCATGGCAGCAAAAGCTTTTCAGTGTTGAGCACACCAGAATAACAGACAATCTCATGATCAGGTTATTTATATTTTGACTACGTTTCCACATTACAACAGTGGTGAGGCCAATTCACTACATTCATTTTGTGGTTCCTGCATGCTTTAGCTTATGTGTGCATAAAAAAAAATATTATTATGCAGAAAACCAAGGGGAAAACATAGAAGGAATAGTTATGCTATAGTAGTCTACTATCCTATAGTAAGCATAACTCAAAATAAGTTGATATATGGGGAGCACTGATTGTAACATCTGCACAACTAAATGCAGATGGCTAGAAAAATTTGTGACTAAGCCAAGTGTCCACGTGTAATTTCTCATTTCTGTTTGATATCTCACTGATGCAGATCTTAAAATTGTTTTTAAGAAAGCCAAGCCCACAGAAAACCAAACCAAAAAGCTGAAATAAAGTCATTACCTTCTTCAAAGTGAAGTTTTTAATAAGTTTGTAATAAATTATCAGTCAGTACAACTAGCATTGGCTAGGCTGACAAAAATCTCACTACATAACATATTAACTAAGGTGCAGCCTCCCTTTTGTACATTCACATACTCGAGCATTCAAGGATCTGAAGGGCCAATGTAAACATGAAGATTAATTAAAAAGACTCCTGCTACATTCTTCCTTCATTTGATATGCTGAGGCTAACTGTAGATGGGCAGATCACCTGTGCCAAGCACAAAACTAACTGTTTCCATTTTGCAGTGCCTTTGAGAACAAAAATTGTTGTAGAGCTTGGAACCATGTGGGCTCTTAAAAAACGTATCTTATTTTAATGCAGTCTGAAGCATCAGATTATGAGTAGCCATTTAAGCAGAAGAAATGATACATTCTTTAAATATGCTGTGATCCATCTAGTGTTCCCATTGTACTTTTCTTCAGAAAGCTCTATTTAGCTGGTGTTCTCAAAACTATGGATCTTAACTACAGAGTGGGCAAGGAATGCAACAAAAGAGGCATTTCTAAGGGGTGAAAAACACCAGTCCTACTTTTGTTGTGATATGACCATGCATTTCTTTATGAAGGATGTACCAGAAAAGACATTACAAAGCAAGTAAAATTGGGGTACTCTATTTCAGGAGACTAAGCAAGGGTGGCATGCAAGACAGCCTATAAGGTGCAAAGGACACTGCTGGGTTTCAATTCCAGCTCAGCTGTGTCACCCTGGGCAATTATTTCTATGCACGTTCCTCTGCCATATTTTGTCTATCTCTATTGTGAATTCCACAAGACAGACCTTTTCCCCCACTACTTTCAAGACAGCTATCTGCAAAAATGAGCCACATTTCTAGCAAAGGATAGGAATATTCTAAAGTACCAATGATCATTAATCACACCAGCTTTAATATGTCCATTGTAGGAGGACTTGAATCTTGGGGAAAAGTGAGTGTTCAACAAAGGTTAAGAAATAGTGTCTCTTTGGAAAAAGAAATTTTAAACAGAAATCAAGGTGCCATATATTAAAACCAGGTTCCCCAAGCTTTAAAAGAAGGCTTGCCACTTCAAATAAAATATTCATTCAAACATGCTTAATTATGAGTAGTAGTCATCAGGACTGTTGCTGCTGTCTTGTACAAGGGTTTACAGAAATTAGCTGCAGCAATGTTTACATTGGCATGTTATTAGTGCCCATATGCACTGTGCTGTTAAAGAGCATACTAGAGGTTGAATATGTCTTCAAATACCTGAGAAATACTTCAGAGCCTAAAGTGTGCCCCCTACTCTGTTGTGATGTAACTAGGATAAGACTCTTCAATTTTACAGGTTACTTTCTGTAACATTTATCTTGTAATTCTGACATCTGTGAAGGAAGTAGTGTAATGCAGCTTATCTGTCCATGGTTTACTGTTTTGCAGATCTTTCAAGACAGAATATCTCTTACTCAAGTAGGTAAAATACACTTCAGACCTTCACAAATTAATATTTCCCTTGTTTAGTGTATATTTAAACATTTCAAGGTTGAATAACGTTTCTCTTGTGCCATATACTCTCAACAACTTCTGACCCCAAATGCGACCACATTTAAAGCTTGTGCCTTGGAGCCCAGCTTAGGCTTCGAACATACAGAAAGATCTACTACCCAGATGAAGGAAACCTCAGTTTCCCTTTTCTCTTACCCTCTCTTTTCTTGTGAGATGCAGACATGCAGCTTTATATTGAATGGAGAGGAAAAGGCATGGCTGGAGGGCAGTTGTGAAACAGAAGTTGCCTCTCTTCCATCCTTCAACAAGTCAGCCCTATGACTTTTGTAGGGTAAGAACAAATGTCTGACCATGCCCTCAGTGTCATGCTGGAGATCACCACAGAGCAACTCTGCCAAAGCAGCAGGAGATTTGAATGTCCTATCACTTTTCATACAGGTAATTGACCTGAAATAGTTTTATTCACAGCATCTTATGAACTCCTAAAAAAACTCCAAAACAGTACTAGTGTTGGAAACACCCTGAACAATTTCTTTGTACATGCCTCTGGTAAAGGCACATCTGTCCATCTATAATGCTCTGTCCCAAGGAATCATTGAGACTGGTCCAGCTCCTTTCTGGGATCTTGGCAAGAGTTAGACAAAAAAGTAACAATTTGTGATGGCACAAAACACTCTGGGTTTTGTTCTCACTCAAGGTTATGCTAACAGGAATTAACAAGTGTGCTTACTACACATAAGGTCTGCAGTGATGTGAAGACCATTGTGACACTCTACTCATCTTGGAAGGACACAATTTCATAGGTAAAGAAACAGGTCAGCTACATGTCCAGTGCTGTTCATGTAACACATGCTGGAGGTCCCACTGGGTTCAGTAATACTGACTGAACATTGGGAAAACTGGACTTGACCCTAAGTGTGCATTGTTTGAAAACATTAACTTTTAAACAAAGGTTTGTTTGTTTGTTTGTTTGTTTGTTTGCTTGTCCGTTGTGAGCATGTGTGCATGCAACTCTACTAGGGATTTAAACAAATGGCAAGGTAACAAGAAATAACTGACTTCAGATGAACATTGAATCTGCTCCAGGCTTGCAGGAGTTACCCTGAACATATCTATGACTATTCTTGCATGCACAAAGGTCTGAATATGTGGGCTTACCGTATTTAAATTTTAAAATACACACAAATATGAACTGAGTAAGTTACAACCATATGGGTTCTCTCAAAATCCCATATATTAGTATTTAGTAGTATTTAATATTCTTAAAAATAGTATTATTGTTAAAAAAGCTCCTAAGTAGTTTTTTCAATCTTATGACTTCTGGCTAGAGTTTTTCAAGAGACATTTGCAGGTGTTCCCTCCTGAACATGGGAAAGTAAGATAAACCTCTCTGTCTTTCTGAGATTACAACTACGCTACCTTGGTTTCAACCATCTTCCCTGCCCAGTGATGTCAAGTACCTCTTGGTCACTTCTACAATAATAATACAAAAAAAACCCCCTTACAGATAATTAACTTTTTTCTGACACAACACCCCTTCAAGCCTTCCCAAAAATCATTGCTATTGGTAAAACTGACCACAATTTATTTTACAAGTTTTGAAAACACAGTTTGAAACCATAAGTAGAAATATAAACACACTTAAGGATTTAGCCCAGAGTCCCCAACTCAGAAAGTAACTCTTTGCAACTTTGATCCAGTATCTCACAGAGCCTGAATTAAGTCCCTGGATCTCAGTACAAAAGACTTCCAGAATTAGGCTCTGGTTCTTAAAGTACTGCCCTTACCATAAGTCAGATTAAAATGACTGCCACCCAGTGCGTGTATATAAATTTAAGTTCTATTTATAGCTAAATACAGTAGGCCACTGTCTTACACTACATTTTTTATTCCTTCAGACTGTAAAGGGCTCTTGATATCCCAATATATTATTACTGAAATAAGGCACATCCTCTAAATCTCAAGTCTTCATAGTGTGGTCAAAGGATATTTGTACTTGAAAACAATGAGGACTAATATTACCAGGTATTCCAAAAGGAGGAACACACACACACACACACACACAAAAAAAAAAAAAAAAAAAAAAAAAAAAAAAAAAAAAAAAAAGCTACAAGAAACATAAAAAGAGACTGTGTACTGCAGCTGCCTGACAAAGTTTCTCAGTTGTCAGACATTTCTCTGGAAGGAGCAAAAATAAAAGTCTGCTAGGAGCATGATGGATTGTTTCACTAGCCTGTCTTATCCAATCAAATAGGCTTCCCAAGGAGATGGTAGGTTCCCCAAGCAAGAGGCATTTGGACAATGCCCCAAACAAAATGCTTTAACTTTTGATTAGCCATGAAGGGGCCAGGCAGTTGGATAGGATGATCTTTGTAGGTTCCCTCCAAAGGTTCTGTTCTACTCTACTCTACTCTACTCTACTCTACTCTACTCTACTCTATTCTATTCTATTCTCCCTTGTGGCTTTTCTGTAATATACTTAAGACTGAGCCCTGTGGGTGAGCCAGTTGCTGGGCAAACGGAGTGCGTGACTAGCCCTGCCCTGAAGAATGGACAACCCAAAGAGAAGCAAGAGGTTGGGTACATGAAAGAGCAGATCAAAAATGCAGTCAATAATAGAGTCAATAATAGAGCTGTTGTAACTCCCACAAATTATGATTTTGACATGATGTTCACCATCTTTTGATAGCATTATCAGAGATACCCAGCTTCCCCAAATGAGCATCTTCTCCTACCTGTCTTCAAGTACAGTCATACACAAAGCTGATTTGTCATTCCTTAGAACTATATGAGATAAATGAGTCATTTAGAAAGAAAAAAGAAAAAGGAAAAGCATTCTCCTAAAAGCTGTGCCAAATCTCTATTGGTCAGTTCCTATTCTCCACACTCACTTCACCTTCTGCTAGATTATCACCTTTTCTTTAGTGCTACTAGGTCAAGTGATTGTAAGACAGGACTAATCTGAGCTGGCAGAAGCAGCCTTCTGAAATAAAATTAAATGCATCTTTTTCCTATTATTTTCTAGTTCAGCCTAAAAGGCAAAAGGACTCCACTTCTCATGTTCATTTTGAAATTTTCTTTTCACCTGACAGTTAATTAAAAAAGCAGAAGAGGATTATGAATGGAAATACATCTTCACATAGGCAGATGTGGCTTTGTAAATCTGCCAGGAATATGGATGGCTCCCTGAGCAGAAAGGACAGGGCTTATCAAAAGATTATTCAGGAGAGTCTGAAAAATTTGGTGTATAAAAGAAAGCCTAGGTTGAAGTCTAGGGTACACACTGGTACCAGCAGAAATTAAAAGGTCTTCCAGTGGAAGAGGTATAAGACCAAACACAAAATTACCAGATTTGGTCAGAGTCCTCCAGCACTTTTCTAGGTGTTTAGACCATGACATGATAAAAAACACAGAGAGACACTATGCTACAGCCTAAGAAGTTTTGGCATAAATGGCTTAGTTTAGAAGCTACATATTATTTAGATCCACAGGACTTCAGAAATTGCCCATATGCCGAACATGACCTGTTTGTGACCACATACGACCAAAACACGTGAGCAAACTTGAGCTCAAACTCTGCAACTCGGTGAATTCATTGGTACCAAGTAATTTCAAAGAGTTGCTGAATAGAGTTGTTAACTTAGTCAAGAAATACGTACAAGTAACACTGTGCAGTTACTAATTATCCTTATTCCAGATGTCCAGAAATTAGACATATAACAGTTTTTTACCCTGGCTAAAACTCCTCACCCAGTCATGTGTATGCTGGAACACTTAGCTATTTACAAAGTTCATGTGAGATGGTGCTTCTGTATCTGTTTGTGAAAAAAACCCTGTAGAGCTAGAAACAATAATTTGCTAAGTATAATGTGGGAATGAACTCTAAAATCACACTGGAGTGTCCTAAGGGACAACGAACTAATGACAAATGTACAGAAATAACAAGTTGTAAACATGATACTCTTTCAAATTAATCAAAGCCTGTAAGGGTCAATATGAATACTGTCCTGGGTTATGGTGTGGAATGTATTCTATCACTATCTTCACGAACTGATAAATCCAATTGTTGGAGCAGTGCTCTTCCCAAACCCCCTGAGCTATTTTCTGTTAATGGCCCATCAATGCCTTGCCCATGACTCATAGATAACTCCCTCTGGGAGCTATCTCTCTTTAATGGGCCATCAAGGACCTCCCGTATGACTCATAATCCCATTGTGAGATGCTCCGCCCAGGGGGATGAGCCCAGCATTCTCACCTCGATATAAACTGGGATTTGGGACAGTACAGGCAGCCCTCACCTACTGGATTCCCAGAGGACCGG
>VZUI01055354.1:0-31713 GCA_013401135.1 Cettia cetti | reverse complement strand
GGAAACACCCCCGGGCCGGGCTCCCCGGGGCTCGGCGGGAAACACCCCCGGGCCGGGCTCCCCGGGGCTCGGCGGGAAACACCCCCGGGCCGGGCTCCCCGGGGCTCGGCGGGACCGGCGGGAAACTCGCCCGCCTCGGGCACAGCCCGGCAGCGCCCTGAGAGGCGCTGACTGAAGCAAAGGCAGCGGTCGCTTCCCAGGAGCGAGCCCTGCCAGAGCCTTGGTGTTTGGGCATAGCGGGTGTTAACTTTTCTCTGAACTTCACGGCAAAAGCCCGGCCCGAAGCGCGGGAGGAGCTCCAGTTCCGGAGGCTCTCGCAGCCATCTTGTCTTTCAGCTCTGGAACTCGCCGAGCAGAACAAGCCCCTAAGAAAAGCTCCTAACGCTAAAATTCCCCGCTAGAGGGCACCCCAAAACCCCGCGGCAGGAGGAATAACACTATTCAATTAGGGACGTCGCATTTCGACTTTTTCGGAAAGTTTGTGTGTGATGTATTTAGAACACTCCACCGCCCGCCCACAGCCCCCAGTGCTGCAGAGCTGCCGCTCCGTTGCCAACAGCCTCCCTGAGTCACCGCAGTATATAAAGCAACCTTGAAGTTTGGAGGCTATCACTGTTACACAGTATTTATATAAATTCACCAGTTCATAGCGTGCTTCAGAAATAGCATGGAAGTCAAAACTCCCCCTAGAATATTTTCTACATGAGTGTGCTCAGTCCGAAAGGCAGATACGCATCCACATGCACAAGCGGAATGTGGAACACAAAAACCATTTTTCCACCCCTAACGAGGCTTCCCTGGGTGATATGCAGGAATAGGGAATAAATTCTGGTTTTGCTTAAACAATCAGACGTTTTACCTTTGAATCCAGTGAGGGCAGTTAGCTCTAGATGAACCTAACTGGAAGGGTCCCTATGCTCCTCCATACTATGGCTCTTGGTGTTCCACACAATTTGCAGCAATGAAGCAGCTCTCGGGCATCAGCTAAAAAAGCCGTAGAGATGGGTAAAGTCCTGGGATGTATTTGTCAGTTAACTTCCATCCATCCAAAATGCTCTGCAGCCCCTTCGCTAAGTGTGGTTTGTGCAGAAGAGATCTGTTTTGCCTTGAACTAAGAACATCACTAGAAGTTTCTTCTTTGCCTATTCAACATTTTTCCTTAGGAAATACAGTTCCTACAAAAAAAAAAGGAAGAGAAAACCACTTTGCACAAAAGCCTGAGACCTAAATTTAAGCAGTAAAAAGGCCCTATTTGATCCAATATTAGTTTGTACAATTGACAACAGAAAATGTGACAGACATATAGGGAAAAGTGACATTTTTCTGTCTACCTTGCTGAAGTGATCTGGCAGGCTACTGCAAATATTATGAAATAGATAATGGCTGTATGAAATATGGAAAATAGAAACATGGAGGCAGTCACCCAATAGAAAACTCTGCATTTGCAGCCTGCAAACATTCATAATGGGGACTGACCAAAAAAAAAAAAAAAAGTACATATGTATGTATTATGTATGTATCGTGACCAATCCAGATTTTTAGTTTAGCCAAGAGAACCAGACATTGTGTTGACAGGCCAGCCTTGCAACGGAAAGCAAATCAGAACTTTCTCCACCTGTAATAGGGAATTACACAGTTGCAGTACCATTCTTCCAAAAACAGAGTGAAGATTTATTTCCTTGGAGTTCCAAAAGTGTTTTAACTAAAGGGACAATTTAGGGACTACAATGTTCTAGAAGGTGGCCCCGCTGCTAGACTTTCTACTGTCTTGAATATTATTGGAACAACCTCTTGTCTTGATTATTTGCAGACCACCCAAGTTATCCATTACTGGAAGGTGGATGATAAGCAGGTAGTCTGGAATGGGGGAGATGTGGGACCGAGTTCATGAATTCCCCATGCTCTGAGTAATTACTTATTCCAGTGTTAGAAGACTACTGAAGATTTGATTTAATTTATTTGAAGGCTCTGGGTAACAGACACCTTATGCCCACTTTGTTTTGCTATAAATATTTTCACGAGGAGCAAGGCAATGAATAGGAACAGCCCCTGTCTGTCCTGGTTACACACAGTAAACTCATGATGATCAGCAAGCAGTAACAAGGGCATTCCTTGTTTTCCTCTATACTTGGTTCAACCCTCACGGTGGAAGGGGGTCCACCAACAGAAATCATTGGGGGTTTTTAAACACAAGTTTATTTGCTCTTTTCTACTTTCAGAGGTATATCTATAGATTAAACAAATCCTAGAGATAAAACAACTCCACAGTATCCCATTCTTCCAAATTCCTAGAAATAACACTGACTCTGTAGATCTGTGGATAGATTCCTTGCTCACTTGGCCATAAAGCACAGAAGTCAGGTCAGAGGGGAGGATAATTATGGAATTAATTCAATAGTGATTTGAAAATGGTGGCTGAATGGCAGACACAGATTGGATTTAAAATGTTATCCTGCTGCAGCTGCTATCCTAGGCAGCTTTAGGATGTATTTGCCTATTCTTTGAGAATAAAACGGTGCCTTCAGTTGCAGAATGCAGACCTTCCCTGAGAGAAGTAAAGAACTTTGCCCCATGTAAGCAAAAATGACGACATGGACTCATACAAAAAGGAGACATTTGCATTAGCTACAGATTCTTTCTCCATGCTCCCCTCCCTCCAGCCTGTGTGTTTGCCATTACTGTGCAGCACAGAGCACACAGATCACTCTCAGGGAGGAAGAGATTGTTGCTGGGGTCAGGCACAAGGTATTTCCTGAATTCATTATTTTCAAGTACAAAGTTTTGCAAGCCTGTTGTCTGCTCTGTCAGCACTTTGTTTTCTGAGTATTTGTAACGCAACTAGAAGTTGTGCTTTAGAGAATTTGTGCTTGTATGCAGCATTCAAATATATAAGCACATGAATGTTTTTTAAAAATACATTACAGTATATTATTTATATATAAATTACATTATCAGTATACATAACTAATAATTATTGGATACAAGTTTTTTATTTATATATGACACATATACACGGGAATGTCATAGTTCCATAAATGCATGCTAATGAATGTGGTGTGTTGTCAATGAATTATAAAACACCCATTAATTCTTACTCAGTTTTCACAGTGTATAAAATAACAATCCTGGGTTTCATCTTTCCACAAAAAACAGACTAAAGAGGTTAAATTTTGACTAATTGCTTTCCAATCTAAGTCACTTGGCATATTTTTCTATTACATGCACAAACTTTAATTACTAATTGGATTTATTTAACATTTTTCATTCTTGAAGCACTACACAAAAAAATGAAGCTTCTCAACACTATTATTACTATTCATGTTTATTATTATTATTACTAAACTTTTCATTTACAGATGGTGGAATATCTGTAACCATTTTAGGGAGCTACTCTCAATTGTAAACAGAAAACAGCAAGGTTTAAAGATTTTTCTCCATTTGTACATTGGTTTTTAAAAGCCGCTTCACTAACACAACATCCATTGAGAACTCAGTGTCTAAACACCTTCACAGCAAAATCTTTTGCTCATCTATGCAGTACTCAACCTCACTGACAAGGGCCAGAACATAAATGTCCTCTAGCCTTTAACTTGCTTGACCAAATAGAAAATAACTATGAGCTATAAGCAATAGCTCCCAAGTTAGCTGTAGTGGATCGTTCCTGGGCACCAGGAGTACTGAAACAGTCGGTACTTTATGTAGCCTCTTTATGTCCTTGAAATCTACCTGATGATGTAATTTTGTAAATTTATTTTTTTTTCACTGAATATGACTCTACTTATTGTCTTTGAAATCTTAAAGTCTGATGGTAGGCAATTACAGAAAAAGTGACCTGCATCCGGCCTGGACCCTCAGTTATTGCATCACAGCCAGCATGGCATGATTTTCATCTCAAAAGATCTGGTTTTTAGCAGTTAAGAACTTGCTTAAATTTGGATTAAGACATTAATCCCAAAGTTAAAACTTAAATTCTTCTTGAATTGAACATCAAATCCTTCCTTTTCTACCTTAAAGCTGGTTTAGTCGGTCTGGAAATGCCTAGATCACATTTTTTAATATGGGCAGTGGGAGAGGAAGCTTCCCCAACTGCCCTGTGGATTTACTTCAAACCGGCTTTAGGAAGTTCGCCTTCAAAAAGAATAAGTGTGCAGTTCCCTTTTTTGACTCTCAGCTGAGTGTTTGAGGAAGGGTGACAACTGAGACAGTGGCCTCTGTCAGTACAACAAACACAGGCTCAGACCAGCATCTCATTTCATATCACCAACAAACAGCCATGGAACACTGACAACTTTATCCCCTTACTACTGGCTACTATGCCTTTAGTCAGTAACATCAGATTGGAAATTAGGTATGTTTGGGAGAAACAAAGATTTTTTTAAAAATAAAGGCATGTCAAAATCATTCACATTTTTATAAACTAACTACACTCTCATTCTAAAACCTTGAGCATTATAAATGATGAGACAATTTGCCAGATGTAAAATAAGTGAAAACTGAACTATCAGAAACCATGCAACTTCTGCTGAAGTTACTTGCACAATCTGTTCATGTAACAAAAAACAAAAGTATAGAGAGCAGGCCACAGAGGCAGCACTTGATTAAAAATATTTATCTTACAGCAATGTAGTACCATCAACTCTTTTATTAGTCAGGAAGAAGATAAAGGATTTACCCCTAGCTTCCATAAATCAGGGCATGGAAGTAAGGAGAGAGTTTTAAATATACAAGGAGGCGTTTGATCTGGAAGATGGATACACAAGGAGGGTCCAGAGACAAAACACCAAAACACAATCAATCTGAGCTAATCTCCCCACCAGTATCAGGGATAAACACCATGCAGCAAAAATAACAAACCTCACAACAGCTACTGACAATAAAACCCTTTACTTCATTCTGAACTTTTTCTTATTAAATAGTTAAACATATAATTTCAAAATAATCTTCACTTCCTTTAAAAATCTTGAAAATTAATTGGGGCAAAGAAACAACTCTGCCTGAAGCAGAATGCTCTCAACTTACTGTTTCATTGAAATCTCTAAAAATGATACATTAGGTTCCATTGCAGCTGGACTCCAAATGCATTGCATTTTAGTCCCAGTTTCCAAATTCCAGCAACTCAAAAAATTCTTCAGATAGTTCTTTCCTTATCAGAGAAATGAAAGTCCTCCAAACTATCCAGTCTTTTGATCCACTTTATAAGGCATAAACCCCACACAGATAAGATATGGTTATGTTTGAAACTAATTAACAGACCCATGCTTTAGGACAAATTAGGTTTCTTTGAGGTGTTAGGATGTTAGAAGAGGTTGGCAAAGCTCCTTGGGTGTGGAAAGACCTCTGCCTCTAGCACCCTGCTCCACCACACACCTGCTACCTCAACATCTGTGCACAGTTGTTCGCTGCTCTGCTTTCCCTGTTTGTTTTTCGCTGCAGGTATGAAGTACGTGTGCCGTGCCCTATTTACATGAATGAAAAGACGTATTTACAAATACATCTCGGCCTTTGCAAATCTGATTTCTCCCTAAATATTACATTCCTTCCTCATTCCATTTTCACTTTATCTACGTTTTCATGTCCAGTGCTATGAAGATGGTTTTACCAGTAAGAACACACTGACTGATTTGGTTATTTCCTTATTCTGTACAACAGCAGTCACTGTTTACTCAGAAAAGGTAGCTCATTTTCCCCATTTCCACACTTTGAGATTAATTCCCTCATTTCATTTGTAATTATAAAAATAAATATGTATTTTAAAATATATTTCAATTAGACTTTTATTATGATTGTTGGTTTATTTTATACCAAAGACAACAAAATCTAGGATTGAAATACTCTTAACACTATGACAGAGGATTTTCTCTAGAAACCTCCTAATTCTAGTTTGAGTTTCACAATTACTTTTTCCTCTACTATACCATATTTAACTTACAGATTACAGAAGTGCCCGATTCTAGGCAGTGTTCTATATGGCAATAACATTTATGCAATAAATTAGTAGTACTTCACATTAATATAATCCCTTTTATAAGATATAAAGGTAAGTACTAGTTGTGATTTCCTTCCTCAGACTGCCAGGACATGGATCTCACATTTTACTTTGCACATCATCAGTTGTTTTCTCCAATGGTAAATGAAAATTCACTAGTGCAAAGTTTCTTAAATTTCTTTCAGCAACAATGCTAGCATAAACATTTCCTCCCTTATCCTGCTTGTTCCTAGTATTCATTTTTGCTGTTTATTTTTAACCTGGATTGGTTCCCAGATCTATTTCATTGTATGGCCCCAGTAACAGCTCTGCTGGCATTGTGGATGGGGTAATGTGGGGAGAAAGAATGCCTGGAGACAAAGATGGATGCCTAAAGTTGATACTGCTACAAAAGAAGACATCTGAAACAGCTTTAGTTTTACAATGTATCTTCTGTATTATAGGATACTGATCTGAACTGAGCTGCAGACCTCGGAGCACAAATCACAGCACTTAATGTTTGTCTGTTGTTCATCTCCTTTAGACCCAGTACTTGCACCAGCTGCTTCTATTGATACCATACAGCAACGACTCTGTTTGTTGGCTACAGGAGAGCAGTGAATGTTCTTACTACAAGTTGGGCTTTGGCAGATGAGCATTTGCAAGCCTGCCTCTAGTAATTTGAGGTATTGTTGCCTCCAGGTGTCCTTTTTGCTCTTCTGCCAAAAATGCCTGTCTGGCAGAGTGAGCAGAAGGGAATGCTTGAGCCTCAGCTGCTCCAAATACAGCCTGTGGTATCTCAGCTCAGCAAAACTTTTCCCCACATTTCCTCCTGCTCCACTAGAATTACTTTTCAGGCACTCCAACTCCTGACTGTGAGAAGAATTTCATTCCCATAGCACAGACTGAGGAAGAGGCTGGAAGGTGAGCTTCCATGTGCTTGCAAGGTATTCTTTCTGTTGCTGCTCTCCTGTATTCCCTTGGCTGCTTATCCTTATCCCCTTATACCTGTATCCTTACCCCCTTTCCCATCTAGAGACTCTTCAATGAGGATCTATGTCTGCCCCAGATGCATTGCTCTCTCACCTACTGTCTGCAGCACGCTTTCCTCTCTGGTCCTAGGTAGTTACCAAGGTGGGGACACCTTCCTCCAAGAGGCAGCGCTGATGAATGCTATATGATCAAGCAAGGCAAATTTGAGAGGCAGTGCCAAACTCTTCCAGCAGAGGCACGGGCAGGTGTCCCCTTGCTGCCTTCACTGAGGTGCATGGGTAGGGAGAGGGTAGGCAAGGAGGGTATGGTTAAATGGGGCAAGTAATGTTTGACATCTGTGCCAGATTCACTAGAGTTAATCCCTAAATCCCCTTAAATTATTGCTTGCATAGGAATAGTTTAAAAGTGCATTTTTCTCATGTTTCTTCATTCTGTTACTGATCCAGAGTCAAGAGGCTTGATTAGGCTGAGGTCAGGATTAAAAATAAGGAGGCTCAGCCTGTGTCTTTTTCGATGTTAATGGCATTTGTGACACATCCTGAGTTATGACTCTAACAGAAGAAAATGTCTTATGACCAGAGTTACTTGGGTGGAGCCTTTAGCTAAGCAAAAGCTGAAAAAGAGCCCTTCAGTGCTTTCTTTATGATTTGAAATTGTAATCTTGTTATGAAAATTAACATTAGGAAGGCAACAAGGAATTTCCAGAGAAGGACTGTTGCTAGGGACTTGCATGGTTTGGTTGTAAAATATTGCAGTTCGTAATAAGCAATTTTCTACTGTTGATTTAATAATATTTAATAGATGGTACTCTAAATTTCTGTTATTTGAAAAACAGTTGCTGCCTCAGAGCTTTACTGTCATTCTCTCTGTATACCTGTAGACAACATGGGGTTTATCTACATGGACTTCTCCCTACAGACCTGGAATTACACAGCCTGTGCACCTGGACCAGCAGTGACCTCACTGGCAGCTCGGCAGGATTTGTCCCAGCATACTATCCCATCAGCTCTGGGCTGATGCAAAGTGGTATCAGCTTGATAAAAAAAATCATGTGAAAATACTTGCAGATATCCATTAGAGGTATCCCTTAGGGATATTCCCAGCAGCTGCTCTGCTAATCAAGGAATACTGGGGGACATGAGGAAATTCTAACTGTCCACCTAGAAGAGCTGCATCACATCTCCAATGGATTCTGCTCTGCCCTTTGCCATGCCACATAGGTAGCAGTCCCTGCCTCTGGTGCTTTTACTGTGAATCTGGAAGGTGTTGGCTAAGCTGCAGGAGAACACACACACACACACACACACACACACACACACACACACACACACACACACACACACAGTCCTCCCCCTGCATTGAATTTAGCGGGTTGTTAAAAGGGGTGAACTGCATTTTCTCTAAGAGAATCATACCCCAAGGATTAAAAGAAAAATGAGAGCTCTTTTTCTTTGCAGCATTAACTTTTCTGGACCACACTTCTCACTGGTTGTGCTACCATAACACGTAGCTCATAATAAGAAACTTCAAGCCTTCACTGCCTCACTCCATTTGCCATTAAAACTCCCCTAAAAGGCGACAAGCATCTAATTTTCTTCTCGATCCATCTGCGACTTGTATCGGCGCCATGCTGAGGGCAGCAGGAGCCGAGGGTGCCGGGAACACTCGGCAATACCCAGAACCTGGAGCTTGTGTTTAAACCACAGCTCCCTGCCAGCTGGAGACACATTTAACATTCCCTGCATGACTTCAGCAGTTCAGCCACTTTCCCACATTCCACAGCTGGCCTCCCACCACCGCTCAGCCTGCAAGCACACTCCACACCGGGGTCATATTCTTGCCATCAATTCTCAAGTACAACTTGCTAGTGAAAGCACTGGAGAGTTCTGTTTAAAATGTGATGGCACTGTAAGACTTGCATGTCCTGGCATCTCCGAACTGGCAAGGCTAAATTCAAAAAAGTACTTTCCCTATGCTCTTCAGCTCTTCTGTGTTTTATAAAAGCTCTGCATATCTTGCGAGCCACAAAATGGTTGGGTGGCAACCCTGTAAAGTCCCAGAACAAATCACTACTACTATGAGTAATCCCAGTGCTGTACAATAGGACACATGAAGTCCTTCACGACGGCATCCATGGAGGTTTATTGTTAATAGTTCCCTTTTCTGACTGCAAATTCATTTTGATTCACATGTATGCCACATCCATTTTTGTCATTGTGCAGAAGTTAAAAGAAAAAGAAGCATGAAGTCTGGAGATGTCAATTTTTAATACCATAATTAGCTTGATGGGTTACAGTGGTTTGTATTTTTTTATGTCTACAAATTGAACTGGCTCATGCCTTGTCATGATTCTTGTGTCATGAAAAAATCAACAACAACAATTTTCAGAAAGAATTGATGAAAAAATCTAAATTCAGTAAATTTCAGTAACAATTCACAACAGCAACATTCCAAATTCACAATAGCAACATTCCAGCAATTTGTAGTTAGAATTTATCTTAAAAGAAAAGCCAAAACTATTCAAACAATTTATAGGTTAAGCATCACAATTTTATGGGGATCACTAGAAGGGAAGCTATTGTATGATGTGTATCTGGATTCCTCATTTATCTATTACCAATCACAACAGTGGTTAGGGACTGAGCAAATAAAGAATACTTGCACAAAATTAAACCTGCATGTCTGGGTGTGTTGGGCAGAAAGGTATACAAGTTCATGTCAGTCTTCCCTGGAAACGATGAATAAGTGAACATATATCACTGAATTTCTGGAGTGTAACACAGGACTATTAATTCCACTGAAATAATGATTTGTGTAGCTGAAGTGATCTTGACATGAATGTACAGCAACTGAATGTACTGCATCTAATGAGATAATCACAACAGTTGTGAAAATGGAAGGGAAAAATGCAATGCCTGCCCATTTGTCATGTATAATTTTAGGCCTGTTTTGGTACATAAATAGGACCTCATCATTCCCTAGCACCTTAAAGCAACATGAGTTAGATCCAGAAAATATTTGCTAGAAGATGTATTTTATCTCTATTTTATCTTTTGATATTTATTTTAACACTTACTTCACTAATGTTTGAATGCCTTAGAAAATTAATCCAGTCATATATTCATTGAAATATAAAGCCTTCTGGCCCACATTTTGAAATATCAAATAACATCCTCTCACTTACTTTAAAAAGCTAAGTCACTGTTAAAAGACAAGTAACATTCAAATAAGATGGTAGCATCCTCTTAAAAATCAGAGAAGCATATTTTGTATAAACTATTTTCTGTAAACTAGTTTTGAAAAAGTTCAAGTTTATGAGCTAACATGACAAATGAAATACGCTCTAGCTCTAGTTGATACAAATTTATCATGGAAGCAGTGACAACCCTTATCTGCACCAGGACTGTTGACACCAGTACACAGAGAGAGTAGCTACAAATGCATGCCACTATTAGAAGAAAATAATATGCTGCCAGTGACAAGAAGGTAGATTTAAATTAGTAAACATTAAAATGTTATTAAGGCAGAATTCTTTACAGCCACAAGACATGCTGCGTAGCATGATATTCTTACAGTCTTAAAGGAAATATGATAGTTGCAATTGAAAGTGAACTCTTAACAGCTTTTGGAGTTTGTTCCACTCTCCATTTGCTGGGCATAAGCCCACTCAAATTAATATGGGTGATGTTACCCATAGCAACAAAAATTTCACCAAAGTTCACAGGGAAAACCTCTCCACAGTGGACACAGCTTTGACTTTACTGATGTGCAGCAGCCATATGTCTTTATGTCTGGCATCTCCTTTTACTCTCCTCAGTCTATAATTCTTGCACACCTAAGTACCAGTCACTGTCTAAACCCAGGGTGTCCCCACAGGGAGGTTGTTTAGACCTGCAGGCACAAAACTGTGAGCCAGCAAATGGTGGATTCCTCTCTCAATCCAGTGGCTATCCATCAGTTTTTGCATCTAGACCACCATGATATTCATTTGACTTTGCAAGCCAGGACCTTCCTTTGGCTTCCCAGAATATACAAAAAGCCATCTAATTTAAAAAGAAAGAACTCATTAGCTACTGAAGGAACTTTTTTGTATTAAAAATATGAGGGAAAGGTACTGGCAACAGCTGGCAATATAACATGAATTGCACCTGACAGAAAGGCCTAATTCAAAGGACAGTAATTTGAGAAAATGTACTTCAAAGGTAATAAAGTCCTTGTACACTCACTTCTTGATTGGGCTGCTTGGAAGAGCACTTTCTAATGCTGCTAGCAAACATGCCATAGGATTGCTAATGAAATTTTTTATCTACTTCTCCCACAAGAGTCCATGCACTACTCCTAAATTCTGATTTTTTAAAGCAATAATACTGGCATACCACTGTTCTCCAGCTGAGTATCTGTCCAGACAAATGAGAGGCCTTTTTCTGAAAACTGAAAGTTATTCACCACTGATGGATTGAGGAACTTGACAACATAAAATGATTGTTTTTCCTCTTATTATAAGCTCTAGTATAGAGTAGAATATAATTATTCTATCACAACTGTAATAAACTGCAATTTCAGAGAGCAGTGTGAATAACTTTTGGTCAATGAGCAGTAAAAACAACTCAGTGAAAGTGAAAAGAATGTATAGGTTAAACACCTTAATTTCAAGTCTGCAAATAACACAAAAACCTGTTTTCATCTCTGATGAGTGAGTGTTGTGATTATCTGAAATTGCACAGGATTAGTACTATTCCAACAGAAAACAAAGGTCAAGAAGTCTTAATCAAGAAAAAGAACTTTTGAAAGAAAACATCTATTTGAAACAAATTCAGGCTCCTGCATCTGGGAAGAAATAACTTCATACACCAGCACAGGCTGGGAGCTGACCTGCTGGGAAGCAGCTCCATGGAGAAGGACCTGGGGATCCTGGTGAACAACAAGCAGGCAGAAGTGCCCTTGTGGCCAAGAAGGCCAGTGGGATCCTGGGGTGCTTTAAGAAAAGCATTACCAGCAGGTCAGAGGAGCTGACCCTGGCCCCTCTGTTCAGCCCTGGTGAGGCACATCTGGAGTTCTGTGTCCAGTTCTGGGCTTATCAGGAAAAGAGAGATATGGAGCACCTGGAGCAGGTCCAGCAGAAGATTGTGAAGGTAATTAAAGGACTGGACCATCTCTCTTATGAGGAATGGCTGAGGGAGCTGGGCCTGTTCAGCTTCCAGAAGAGACAACTGAGAGGGGACCTCACCAATGTCTGTCAGTATCTGAAGAGAGGGTGACAAGAGCATGGCCCAGGCTCTGCTCAGTGGTACCAACCAACAGGACAAGAGGCAATGGGCATAAATTGATGCACAGCAAGTCCCACCTGAACATGAGGAAAAACTTCACTGTGCAGTGACTGAGCACTGGAACAGGTTGCCCAGAGAGGCTGCGGAGTCTCCCTCCCTCACTGGAGATATTGCAGAACTGTGTGGATACAATCCTGTGCCATGTGCTCTGGGATGGTCCCACTTAAACACAGAGGTTGGACCAAATGACCTACTCTGGTCCCTTCCAGCTGACCCATTGTGTGATTCTGTGATTTATGTTTATAATTTCTATGTAAGCTTTGAACAGTTTTCTACTGGACGCAGATCTAAGTTTGGAACATTTTTCATATACCTTCAATTAGTGCCCATTTTTCTGTAGTGTCATCAACTGCACACAATCTCATTAATTGTACAATTAAGTCATGTACTGTAGATTTAAATTCATATCCTACATTACCTTCCATTTGTACATACTTACATTAATATTAAATTCTCATTAAAAATGTTCATTCAGGTATAGTCTCTACATAAAAATAATCAGCATAATAGGAACTGAGGGTGACCAGTTAATGAAAAACAGAAGAAATAACATTAGTTGCAAGCACTACAAGAATTTTTATGATGTATACGTAAGCAAAAGTATCCAAAATAATTTATTTTAAAATAAAAAATTAAAACCAAATAGAATACATATAAAATAATACTGGTGATTCTGGAAGCTCCTAGTATTATTATGTGAAACACAAGTATTTCTGGAACTAATGACATACTGAACTGCAGTTACAATTCAGATTTATTCACTTTCAAAGTCTACCAACTTGCTGTGGCTCTTCTTTATTCCTTCAACAAATTGTGTTTGCCTTTCATGAGTTACTGTACCAAAGCAAGGATGTGTATATGGATGCCTATTAGTCACAGAAATAGGGGTGCCCAAACCAATCAGACTTAATTTTTCAATATTAATTATTGAAATAACAAATAACTATTAGTCCATACTTGCAACTCCCAAATTCAGGTATACATTCCCATGTCTGAACTGAGTTCAGGTTTTCTATACCCTTACCATTATTTTGTATATATAATTTACTCCATAAGCTGTACAGGTGAAAATGCAGTCATGCCCCTCAATGCACTCAGCCACCATGGGATAGAATTACACACCAATGTTCTCTCCTCCTGTTTATGTTGTAAGTTCCAAGAATGACTATCATATGAGTACAATGGAGGTCTTTTTAGCAGTACGCTGACATGAAAGAAAAGTTCAGCTATGTTTTTTAATTGTGTATTCACCAGTGCTAGGCAACTCTCCAAACCTTACTGTAAACATTGTTTAAGGTTCATCCAGATCAGCACGATAATGAAGCTTGTGCTTTTTAGGCTTAGCTTTTAATGACAGTTGCTTTTCTTTATGGTTTTGTATTTACCTCTTCTGAAGCACAGTTAGAGGCATCATACCAGGCTGACCTTTTTCTTTAACAGATTGATAGGTTGTCCTGTAAAGCCTTTGTCTAATATTCTGTTTACATTGTGTTGTTTTCCTGGATGGAGAACTGATCTATTGTCTTTTGTTAGTTTGTCTGGAAAACATATTCATCACTGCCTAACAAATGGCAATACTGGATTAGTATGGAAAAAAATACTTAAAAGTTCCACAAAATGTATGGTTGCTCTGAAAATATCATTCACGTTCTAGCAAGTATATATGCATATAATAATGCAAAACTGGCACGATTATCTCTAATGTATAATCATTATGAAGTTATTTTTGTTAATGTAAAGACATCTTCAACTAGAAAAATATACATCTGAGACCAAAAATACAGGACATGTGCTTCTTCAGTGGCGAGTTGTTCAAAGTGCAGAGTGAGTGTGTGTAGGCAGACAATTATGAGACAAAGAACACTGCATTCCTAAACTTCAGTTCAATTTAAGAAGAAAGTTCATTTATTGCTGAAAGAACACAATTTGCAGTGTTCCAAGTTTCTATTATATAAGTGCTGCTGCATTTTCTTTTCAGCAGGACAATGAAATTTTACTGAAGAAATGGCCATTAGATTTCACATAAATGCAGTACTTATGTGAAACCCCTTTTTGGGGATAAGTACTGCAATATATGCTTTTTTGTAAATGGCTTTTATTTTGCAACATAACATAAAAATCAGCATAGTAGTTATCCAACCCCAACTATATATTTCTAAAAACTTAGTATGGCACATCAACATTTTAATCTATGTTGCTGTCAGAATTTAAGCAATTCAGACCTCTGGTAAAGACAGCAAAATACTCCAGACTTGATCTGCAAAGGTCAGATAGAACTTCAGATTTTTAATCATGTGAATATTCTTAACTAAATTAATAAGTTCCAAGTGCTGTTTTCATGATTAAGCACTTTACAAATTGTGACGCAGAGCTGAAGGTTGTTAAAACTGACAGAAATAAAGTATTAGCAAAAAAATACCATCTCTGTTGCACGTGAGATGTATATATAGGTCTTCTGACAATGAGATTAATGTGTTGCATTGCTCTTTATCAGGTCTGCAATGAGCCTGACATTATCTCTGGACATTGGAGATTTCCCTAATGGTACCCACATTAGTCACGGGATATTGAACTCACAGAATGCAACAAAGTTTTAAAAAAGTAGTGGTCTACCTTAAACCCAAGGATTATCACACAAAACACTTCTACTATCCCTTTTGCTTATTCCTAAGGGCACTTTGTGCCCTGGGTTTCCCTGAGGCACGAAAGCCCCCGGAGCACTCACATGGCGTGCAATGCATGCCTGGCCTGTGTGCAGGGCTGCCAGCCTGCTCCAAGGGGACAAAGAGCAATGAACAATAAACTGCATCAATTGCCAAGTACCTTCCAGTGTGCCATGCCCAGCTTCCAGAGACAACCCTCCTGACCACCTGGGCTCACAGGCACAGAACATCATACAAAAGAACAAATATAAGAAAATCTGCTTTTCCTTTACTATCTATTTTGTTTCAAATAAACATTCTCTTTATTGCTTTCTGAAGGTTTGGCTGGATCCTTGGCAATTTCTTACATTGCTCAAAGGCGACAGAGAAGGGTCTCCCCAACTATGAGAGCTGTTTAGCCAAAATCATGATCATCACCTTCCCTGGCACAACAACACTCTAAAAAGGCAAGAGTATCATGGGAAGAAAACAAGATAGAAGGGGAACAACACCCCTCATCAAACCTCCCCAATATGGGGCTTGTAATGGGAATGGATTCAGGAAGAGTGAGCAGAATTGACACTACAGAAAGAGTGTCCACCTGAGGACAAACCAGCTCCTTTGTACCTGCAAGGGTCTGGGTCACTCTGAGAATGAAAAGCCAGAAAATTATTGTACATCTAAGACCAGGAAATACAAACATACATATTTAAATGCTTCATATATTTATGCTCTAATGCATGTCTAGTAAAAGAAAACATAGGTTGTTTATCCAGCATAATGTTCTCTTTAACTAGAAAAATACTTAATTTCAAGTATTCCTAATGTGTAACTTGATTCTCAGTTCTTAGCTGCATATCAGTCATGGGATACATTCCATAGTTATGAAGTATTACCTTGAGAGATTTCATGCTTCCAAGCACACAGCCAATTTCTGCCCTCAGATGCAAATGTACAATTCTCTTTGAAGTCTGTAAGAGTCACAAAAGTAGAACATGCTGCACACTACAACTGAGTTTTTTCTGTATTTAGCGTCAAAGTCTACTCGGTATTAATTATTTAACTCCATTCCCCTCCAATTTTAATTGGAGGGCTACAACTGAGCAGAGTTGGTCTCTCATGCCAACACATACTGTAATTAAATTAAATATACATCTATATATGCATCATAGTAAATGTGTTTTTTACAAAGCTAAGCAACCTCATATTCATTTCTCTGCATAATTTTTATTTCTAAAACTCCTGATATTTAATTAAATGTGTTAATATAGTTATGATACAGTCATGTAATTATTTGTGTTTTGCACTACTGCACATCCTAGAAAACTTTCAATTTAAAATTAAATCCAAGATACCTGTAATTTCAGTACTTGTAATTCTCAAGAAAAGAGACATCAAAAAGAATGCAGAGAAATCTCATCTGTGTTCTGCCAAGTGCTCTGCAGCCCAGTCCCGAATACTGCAGGCTGGCAAAATGCTCACTTAGTGAAGTGAATAAATATTAATTGTGCATTTATTTATTTCTGCTATTACTGGATTTAGTCATATAATTAAAACTATTAAAATCATTAATTAGAGGACAATATAGTTAATAGAGTTTTAGGTGACATGAGTTTAGCACACTGAGTCAGCTTAATTAAGTCTTGTCTACATTTGGAAAATTACCAGAACTACTCTGAAATAACCCTGGATAGGGATGTGTAGATACATGAACATCTATATGGGAATTTAATATGCTCAATAATTCCAGAAAAGCATTTCCTTATAAATTCCATTATATTTTTAAGTGCAGACAAGCTCTAAATCTTGTTAGCATCAATATTCTGCACCGTTGACAGCTTTTACTCTCTAACACTCCAGCGTGTTTACTTCAGTGTCATCAAACCTTTAAGGCATCATCCTGGAAAGAAACAGGAACAGAAGCCTCATGCAGCCACTAACAGATTTAAATATAACTACATCTATAAGTAACAAGGCAATCACCTTGCAGAAAAAGAATTCCTTTTCTTGTTTAGCTGGCTTTGAAAGTGGATTAAGCTGTTTTGGACAATGGCACTCTTTTTTCAAGAAAGCTCTGTCCACTTGAAACTCCTTGGGGATAAATTTTCCAGAATACCTAACAAATCCTTATACCTGGCCTTCCACCAGTGCTCGCTACGCTAATACTGTGCTCAATGCTGGCACAGCAGTTGCCTCTCAAGGATCCCTGCTATCAGAATCAAGGAAATAGATGCCAAATACCATTCTCAGGGAATGACTGCACACAAGAGAGATGCAGGATGGAACTATATGCTGCAAAATTCTGAGATTGTATCATTTTGGAGTACTAACGTCACCAATATAACCTGTGACTCAAAAAAAACCCCAAAAAAAACAACAACCCAACATCCAGAAGGAAGAAAACCAAAAGCTATGGAACAGAGACATTAAACCTGAACAAAAAGGATCTTCTCTTGTTTGGATGCAGTTATAGCTTCAGGACAGCATACTCAAAGTGCAAAATCACTCTGCATTATTTGCAACTTCTCCATAAAACCAAAGCCCTTTTGTGGGTTGCTCCATAAGGGTAGACTGTGACAGAAAAATACAAATTCTGCGTGCCACTCCTTTGGAGTATCATGATCTCCACCACTGCCAAAGGCCATAAGATGCACTCATTCTGGCCACTTCACATAAAATGAATTAAAATATACAGATGATTCTATTTCATATAGAAACTGCAAATGCTATTCTACAGTGATGATTTGAGCACTTCTAACCTGCTCTTGGTCCTACTTTTTCCTCCAAGTGATCTTAATTTAAACAGAAAGCCCACCTCTCTGCTCACCAAAGCAGGCTAGAATCTCATTTCTAGTCCAAACATGGGATCTCCTCAGGCTGCAGTGACGGTCTTAGCCTTGAGCTGACTGACACATGACCAGAGCAAGGTGTTTGGACACAAAAGGGTTGTGCCATAGTACAAACAGCACAAATGAGCAAGGATAACTTTAATGTAAGAAAGCATGTCTCTCTATGTATGAAGTCTAAAGACAAAACAATATGTTACTACAAATTCCAAGTTTCATTCTGACTGATATATTGCATAATTTCAACTGAGCTCTACTCCCCATGCATACTCTTCTGATCTTTTATATTGAGATGGGAGCCTTTTGGGTTTCTTTTCTGTTTAGCCACTTCGGCTAGGAGCAGTGATATTCTGTCTGCTAAGTGGATACTAACTCCATTTAGTTTTTGTTATACTGTATACTTTCTTGGATGCAGATTCATGCCAGGCCTATCAGGATAAGAGAATTTATGAACATACAAAATATCAAAAAGAATTGCAACAGCACCACATCACTTGAAAGAGAGTTCAGGAAGCTCTTGCAATTACTCTAGTTTCAGAGTAACATGAAAACAAATGTATAAGCTGCAAGAAGTAAAAAGCCAAACTCTTCAGTTCTGAGAAGTTTACCTCTGTAACTTTATATCCAGTATCACACAGGATTGCAGCAGATAAGAGGCAAAGATAACAGATATATTTGCCCAAGAAGCACCATTTGTCCTCTCATAATCTGTATAAAACAAGGCCTTACCCAGAGGTCTTTTCTGTTATTTCCCCAAAATCATCCATTGTTTTTGTAAAAATAACCTTTTATTCTTGCTGAACTTTAGCAGTCCCCAAACTGAGTTCTTGCAGAATACTGCCTTCAGTCTCCTTTTGTTGAGATGCCGCACCTCATGGATAGCCTGGCAGCTGGAGGTGTCTTCTTGTGCCATGCTCTGGCATACACGCCCCAGCCTCTCCACTGAATTTGGCTTCTGCTGCCCTTCTCTGCTCTTTTCACTTATTCTTTTCCCTTATCAGTTCCCTACAGCAATTTTCCTCTTTCCAAATTAGTTTTTCTTACATTTTCCCTCCATCTGGCTTTGTACTTTTCAGTTACCTTTTCCTCCTTTCCTATCTCAAATGACAACACAAGGCTCAAGAGACAGGTCTGCAGCCAGCTTTTCAGAGCCTATTTAAGCCACTTCCAGAGACAAGCTCAGTGCTGGGGGCAGAGAAATCAAACTGGAACAGTCCCATGGAATCACCTCCCTTCTGTGCAACCACTCTTGAGATCAGGTGCTCTGGGCCTCAACATGGCAGCAAGGACTAACAGTGGGTAATTCTAAAGGTGTCTGTCACTTCTGTGAGGCCAACATTAAACAAAACTACAGAACCCAGACTACTTCTCTGCTGCTATCTCAGTGGCATTCCCAGACGTGATTTCCTCTTTTCCAGATGCTGTAAGTATCAATTATCAAAAGATTCTCACTAAAACTGTGAAAATTTGTCGCTCCCAAACATGGCTCTCAGCTTTCTACTCCCAGAAATCCCAGCTCAGTCTCCCAACATCCTCCAGTAATTGGGCAAGCCAGAGTTGGCCAAATTTGTACACAACCCTTGATACTGGTAAGCCTTCTTTCCTCTGCCTCCAAGGCATCCAGAGGGTCCTGAACTCTGCTTTAAACTTTTATAGGCTGTCTGGTATGGTCTGGAGATTTTCCAGATCATTTAAACTGAAAAATGGGGGCTGTAATAAAATAAATATTCAACTTAAGATTATGTTTATTATTTCTTGACATAAAAGGAAGATTCTGATGCACGATTTTTCTGCAAAGACTAGATCTTAGGGACATTTAAATTAAAGAACACATGGAGCTCAGTCAGGAGAAGGAAAATTAGGACTGAGGTCCTAATTTATGAAAAAATCACCAACTAGTGCCCATTTTACACATTAATGCTTTCATTACACAGACAGCAACCCAGAGTCTTTTTTAAATAATAAATGCACACCCATACTTCACTAGTTGCCTGATATCTAAATCACTTGAAGCACAGGCAGGCAGGAGGAGGAGGAGGCACACAGAGGAGGCACCACACTTCCAAAGATCAAAGAATAACAATAACTAGTCAGTCAAGGAACTAACTATGAATATTTTTTAACAACTGGTAGGTAAATCTAAACTAGACTATATATCCAACACATTTAAAAAATGCGTGTATACAACCACCACCAGAGCAGCATCCTCCCTAGATGACAACAGTAGCACAGTTTCCATCAATGAGAAGGGCAGAATACATTTTGAAAGACAACACTCAGATAAACACTTACCCTGGAAGGTGTGCCACAGAAATGCCAGGAGCTCTGTTGTTTCTCATATACACATTTCTAAACTTCATATAAATATCAATAAAAGAGCAGCCATTTATACTAACCTTGACAGAGCTGACTAGAGTGTAAGTAAGCATGGAAAATGACCCATTATATTTCATATGAATAAAAAAGGTATCTATTATTAATTTGATCATTATTCAATTATTCATCTGACATAGAATTTCACTTTCAATTTAACAAAAAGGAAAGAGGCAACAAAGATAAAATATGCATAGTTGCTTCTCTGCCTCTTCAAGGGGCAACATGGCAAAGTAAACTTCTGTTGTTCTCTCTCATTTTTACTATGGTATTTTGCTATTTCTCCCAGAAAGGAGCATAGCTATTCGGCATGTGACAGATGCTTGGTAACACTCCTCTCTAGTCCCAGGACCTCAATTAAATAAAATGCCAAGAATAGCATTTAAAATTCCTAAGAGCAAAAATAACACCAATAGATAAATATATCTCTATTTTTTCCCCAATTCTATATTTTTGGGAAAATCTGCACTTTTTAATATATTTGGATAGCCCAGTCACCATCAAGGTAAACACACCAGGACAAAATAAAAAATAAAAAAGTGTTCAACTGGAAACTTCTTTTCTGTTACAATCACTTGCAGTGACAATGCTGCTATCTTTGACTTTCTGGCAATGAAAGTCATCTTAGGGCCAACTTAATCCAGTGTTGGGTCCCTAAATTTATATTCTGGCACCTAAAAAGAAACCTTATTTTCAGAATTAACGGACAACTATGATCAGTTTAGTTAGCAGTGTAAAAATGAACTGACATTTGGTGGGTTTTACATGTTTTTCTCATCACCAATCTGGTTGACAACCATAGCTGTGATTTTATTTTTTTTAAGATCTAGTAAAAGCAGCATCTTTAAGATTAACTCCAGGATTTGGGAACATGTGAGTTCCTATTATTATACCTGCCATTGAAAATCCTTAGAAAATCTGGGGGAAGAGTATATAAAAGACACTGGAAAGAAGTGCTAATAAAAGCAGAGCGAGCTAAAGAAGTTGGGTGGGTGGCTTTGGAAGCCTTTCATGTATCCATAGCTCCTGCAGCTGATGAACTTACTGTAATTTGGAAGAAAAGTCATGTGAAATATAGCAGAACTGTTGGCGAAAAGCAATAGGAACATGTCAATTCTTCCAATTTTTTTCTACTAGAAAGAATACTGCCTTCCTCAGTATTCTGCTGTACCTCTGAATAATGACTGCTTGGAAAAAAAAACAAGATTTGGGGGTTAATTATTGTTTTATTTAATTTTTAATCCATGTTCCAGACAAAAACTTATCAACACATTCAGATTTGACATAGGAACAAGAAATGTTATCCTAAAAAAGTGGTTTGGTATAAGAATGTATACAAGTCTGCCACAATTTACAGCATAATTTTGTAACACTGTAATGTTCTGCCAGGAGAAAAATAAATGGAAAAACATAAACCCACAAATTTTAAGCAGCTTAAACAAGATATTTGCTAAAATGGGATAAGGGACTTTGCATGATTTATGATTATTGAAATGTCATTTGCATATTTGTATAATGCATGTTCTGTTAAACAGAAAAAGGGATTTCCATCTCTACCTTTCCAAATTTCATAGCACAGCTTAGAAGGATGGAACATGGAAGGAACAGTAACAGTTTCTTTAGAGCACCTTATGCTGGTGGATGGCCACCAGGGCCAGCCTTACAGAATCACGCACCAGTTTGGGAAGGACGACTAGATGTCATACAGGCCAACTTCCTTTCAAGAGAGGTGCTCAGGACCTTGTCGAGTTTTTTACCATTTTCTTACCATCTCTGAGAGATGCCAGAACCTCTCTCAGTACCTTCAAGTCACATTTATGGTGAAAAAAAATAAATTTCTTCATATCTAATTACAATTTCCTTGTGTCTTAATTTTGTCCACTGTGCTGCATCCTATTGCCTATTCCCCTCCAGGATAAAACTACCAGCTCTGTAGACAAGGGGAGAGCAGTCAATGTCATGCCTGGACCACATGGAGCATTCACTACATTCACTACTATACTTGGACTGGTGAGTTTAACATTTTTACCTCAAAGAAGTGCAAAGTTCTGCACCTGTAAAGGAAGAGTCCCTTGAAATGTCAGCTGAATACTGACTGGCTGAGGAGCAGCTCTGCTGGAACAGACCTGGGGGCTGTGGCAGACAGCCAGCAAAGCATAAGCCAGCAGCATTCTCTGGTGTTCCTGCTGGGCTGCATTCAGAAAGGAAGGTGACTATCCCCCATTTGAAAGACTCCATTCCCACATGCAGTTTTGAGCCCCCAGTAAATGGCACTGATAAGCCAGAGCGAGTTCAGTGCAGGTCTGTCAAGATGGCTGGGGGCTGGATCACATATTCTGAGAAGAGCTGAAGGAACTGGGTTTGTTCAGGCTCGAGAAATGGAGGCTTTGGTGGGAGTTAATAGCAGCTTTCCATTTACAGAATGGAAATTTATGAGGTTATCAAGGAGAAGGGGCCAGGTTCTTACAGTGGTCCACGGTGTGAGGATAAGTCAATGAACCTGAGCTGAAAAAAGAGAGGTTCAGACTGAAAATAAGGAAAAAAATCCCTGCAAGAATAGCTAGCAATGAAACAGGTTGTGCTGAGAGGCTGTGCATCTCCATCCTTGGAGACTTTCTAGAACAGACCAAATAATGCTCTAAGCAACCTGGTCTGATCTTCTAGACAAACCTGATTCGAGCAGGAGGCTGATTTAGAGAGCTCTTGGAGCCCCTTCCAACCTGAATTATCCTGTGATCCTATCCCCATGCATCTCCAAGAAGTGTCTGTCTCCACTTTTTTCAGTGCATTTTTTTTTGATACATTTAGGCAGCAATTAGATCTCCCCTTAGCCATCTCTTCTTACAATAGCCTGCTCTTCTAAATAAAGCCATCTGTAGGACCTGGGCATAAAACAGGGAAATACACCCATACTCATCAGAGAAAGGAAAATAACCTCACTCAGATACAGATGTGGAAAGAGTAGAGAACAACCTAAATATAAACACTGTGAATACAGTCCAGTAAAAGGCCTGAGCAGAGAGAATAGTGGATTGGGGAAAGAAATTTGGTACTGAGAACAAAGAAACTCCTTCTATGATCCAAGTTCCCCGTGTTCAGAGAAACTGGAGTTTCTGGAGTTTGACTACTCTCTCATTTATTCAAATGCATCAAAGAAACTACTACATACAGCCCTTTTTTCCAGCTACCTGGAACAATAATAATCTGGACATCTGCCTGGGTCAAAAGAAGTAAGAGGCATTCTGGAGTCTTTGACCCTGCCAGCAGCCATGTTTCACCCTCCAAAATGTCCCTGTGTATCCCTCACTTTCATGTGCAATAGGCAAAAGCAAATGGTCACTAATCAGGAAAGCTACCCAGAGTAAACCAGAGGGTCACTGACACTTTTCACAAAATTCAGTTTGTATCATAAACCCTCCTTTAATGTTTTTTCTAGGAGACAGAATGTTTTAGCTAGTACTTTTCCAAATGAGTCACTAACACCCTTGTCTTAATTCTGCAGCTGCTGCTAATTTGAAGTGCCAGCCTTCTCCCCTCTTTCCCCAGAATGAAATAAAATATCAATGTTGCACTGTGCTGAAAATGGAAAGTTAGATGTAACACTATGCTACAAGGCCTCTGGAAGTTTCATTTACATTGATTCTTTCTTTCCTCCCAGGCCTATAGCTAACTTAAGCCCTCTCAGCAAATTATTTCACACTTACCTCCACAATCATTTGTGCTAAGAATGAAAGACTGACTCAAAATGTTTTTAACACTTAGTGCACCAACATCTAACACAATTAAAAGCAACAAAAAAGAAGATAAAGTAATTGAAAAATTAAGTTAATAGTTATCTGCATTTATGTGTAATCAGCAAATTTATGTGTAATCAGCAGCCCTGTTGGCCAAGGCGCCAGAAAACCTTTTATCCAGAGGAGCTACACATCACCACTGTGTCAGGCAAAAGTGAGACCCAAAGGGGGTGGACTTTTGGAGACGACTTCACCCATAGCCATGCAAATCTCAAACTTCTTAAGTATCTCATTAGTTTCTCCACTGTAAAAAGGTACTGCAGCTGGGGTTTGGGCTTAGTTTTCAGCCAGACTGGTTTCTTGATTGACCAATCATACAAATGCTAGGGCCAGCACAGGGGAAGGGAGAGGAATGGGTTGCTGAGAGCAATGGGGGAAGACAAGATTACCCTTTTTGGCTGCTGTGCATAGTTATGTAAAATTAAAGTGATTATGTAGCTATGGCCTGAGGGATAGAAGAGGTCACAGATACTACCACAGCCTAGAAACTGCTGTGGAAATTGTGTCAGTGTGTGTTGCCAAGAGACAAGCCCAGGAATTCATTTCTTAACCTGTTGTAAAATCCACGAAGTGAAGCCTGTTCACTTCGTCTCTCTAGAAAACCTCAATACTTCCCTCTCAATGCACAGGAGTCACACCAAACATTTTGCATTCCATTTTTGTATCTGTTTTGTGTCTGTTTTGACTGAAATTAATTAAACTCAAATAGAACAGATTCTTATCAACAGACTTTTCCAACATTTCTCACTTTTTTAGCAAAGTGTGAGTTTTTCCAGTAAAAATAGTTGTGATTACTACTTTGCACAGGCCACAAGAAGTCTATACAATTGAACAAAAACAAGTATATAATTTTACCTAAATCTGAGCATACATTTTCAAGGGACTATTTCTCAAACCAAAAGCATAATTTAATGAAAATCTACTTCTTGTTTAAAACAATTGTTAATTGCAGAAGACTGAAACTGAAATATGTAACTGTACCAAGATATATTTTCCCATTTATTAATACACCTTTGTTCCAACTTCCTTACTACTACCACAATCACATTTCTTTCATTAGGAGCACTGTGTTAGTAGCATCAATTCCCTTTCTGGGTGATGCATCTACTATCAACATTGATAGATCAAACTTTGTTACTTGGACTTCAAAGCAGATGAACAATTTTGTCAAATGTGTTTTTTGATGTATATACTAAAAAGATATATTTCTTAAAGGTATTGTTTTATAGAAAATAGATTTAGAAAACAATGCTTTACTGCTTTGTATTATTCTTCACAGGAAAACGTGAATCCTTTTGCCTATCTTTTCTTTGTTCTTTCAACACTGAGTGGAAGCTCAGAAATTTACTATGGAAATTTCATCCTTGAAACTGAGACCTACAGACCTATGCTCTAACTAGAAGTAAAGTATGTAGACGTATATAGCATGCTCAATTCTGGTTTAAAAGTAATGAGAAAAAACCTACTATCATTAGCAAGAGTACCAGCTGAGGTTTGAAAAAAGCATACTTTAAAGAAGTGTTTTATTCAAAGAAAATTAGTTTGTCCCCGCACAAACTTATTGCACACCTTTCATGACTGCCTTGGGATCCTGTGCTGAGTGTAAAGCTAGAAAATACACTAGCACAAATCAGACATTGTGTAATTCTGGCTTCTTACAGCTGTTGCCTACCTACTGGATATAAACTTCACATTCAAAACCAGGTGCCTGAAGGGGGTTAACAATCAAATACAAAAGGAAAACAGCACTGAATAAATGTCTCAAGACTATTTCAAGTCATATATAGGTTTATCACTTTTCTGTTAAAGTCAGTCCCATAAGACCATCAGACTCAGGATCTGCTCATATGTCTGCAGTAAAGGTACTACAGAATCACAAAGAGGGACCAATATTTTGTTGACATTTGTTAAATGAGACAAATCACACAGTATCAAATTAAGCCCCAAGTGTGGGATACTCTAGGGATGAGTTTAGTCTTAAACTTCTAGAAACTACAAAGCTAATAAGAACCTGTAATTTCCATTATTGATTCAGTGGAGAAAATATTTTTACTTTGTCATTTGCAAATTCAGTCTGTAGCGTGTGTATATTTATACCATCCCTCTCCATAAGGAGGTTGGATTCAGGGAGGAAAGTTATGGCTTCTTAAAAACTCTTTTTAAAAGATTCCCTAGGAGGAAAATACAAATTTAACACACCTGATGGATGCCATTGCTGCTTTTCCTTGATTCCAACCCCGATCACAAAATCTCTATGTTGCACTCCCTAACTTTTGCTCCTCTGAAGATTATGACCACCATGGCACTGCAAATCACCTCCAAATTAAGCATGGTCAGCATAACCCAACCATAAATCAAGGTTCTAGTAAATGTTGCTTATCTGAAATGAAAGGCAAAACTCACATTGACTTCAATGAAGCCAGTCTTCGAGATGATGGTGGTGTGAAGTGTTTCTACAGTTCATGTTCCTTTATCAGAGTTATTTAGAGTTACAACAATGTACACTAAAATACATGATATGAACACTTGCAGAGCTTTGTATGAACTTTGCTCAACCCATATCTAGAGAGGTTTTTGCATATATAAGCATTATTCCAGCAAGAGTTTCTAGAAATACTTTCTGAAGGGCATATTTCTAGTTCATCACAGACTACCTGAACCAAACTTTAAACGTTCAAAGTAGCTATAACTGGGACAAGGACAGAGACGCCCCTCACAAAACAAGCTGGCTGGAACAATTACGTAGAACAATCACTGTGACCACACCACAACCAGTGATGAAAAGTTACTGATGTATGGATGTAAACAGATGTTTTCAGTTTAGGACTGGGATGTTCAGAAGAAGAGAAAATGCTCTTTTTTTGTAATACTCTTCATTTCTCTCTATTTTGCAACCTCTGAAATAATTCTATAGAGTCAAATGGATCAGGTTTTTCTTAGAACGGGTAGATTTTTACAATTCTTTCCCTTGCACAGTATAGTACAATTTTGGAAGGAATTCTTTGGATAGTTGCATAATAAACCTAAAGCCTGTCTGGAATGGGGGAGGACACATTCAAGAAGCTGAGAAGGATAATGGGATCAGGTAACTGTGTGGAGACAAAAAGTTTGCCGGAAAATAACCTGTGTTGTTTTTTCCTTTATTTCAATGAATTTCTAAGCTCAGTCAAGAACAACAGAGATCCACAATGAGGGACAATGAATACAATTCCCCAGAATATAAAATGTGCAAATTACTTCTGTCCAACCTTATAAACACAAGTACTCTGCTTTACTGTAAACTTGCCTTTTGCTATGTACAGATTTTGCAGTATTAGTGCATATGGAATAAATCTAACTAAAATTATTAGAATTAGTAATCATTGATGCTGAAGAAAATCAGCTTATAAGCTACTGAAACTTTTTAAAGAGTGACAGACCTGTGCTTGCTGAAGAATGCAGTGCCAAGGTACACATTAGCAGCAAACAATTAGCAGATCCTACTTATGCTTTAGAAGCAGAAGGTTCCTCATCAGTCTATTAATTTCATATACTGACACTAAACTGCAGCTTATCCAGTGTCTGCTAATAAGTCAATTTCATGTCTACTTTATTTAATACAGTTAACTGATTTCCTTCTTACTATGCTATCAACAGGCTTGGACAAAAATTAAGTGTTCCCGTTTTAAAGTTTGCTCTCAACAACCTGAGAACAAGGTTTTGGCAGAATCTGTCTGCTCACTACAGTTTATATGACTCTACAGTCCTGCCTACAAACCCACACAACTTCTAGAAATATTGGTTCTTCTCAGAACTGCAAAAGCACCAGTTTTGCAGCTACCAAATGATAAAGTTCAAAGCCCACTCGAAGATAATTTAGCAAGATTCACAAGACTTCATTAGTTCTAGGTTTTGTTACCTAATAACATACAAAATAACTAGAATTCAAGTATCACATAGGTATTATCTATGTCTACTAAATGCTAATACTTTAGACAAGCCATGCTATCTATGGGAAATGTTGCCATCTTCTACGTACTCTCTCTTACACAAAGAGCTTTCCTTTATGATAGAGAAGCCAACTAGTGGAATTACTCATATTGCCACATTACTCTCCAAGGGAATATCAGTAATACAGGTAGTTATCACAGTTTAATTGTAAACTGTTGTGTGCATTGTGACCCTGAATTCCATTTGATATGGGGAACCAAAACATAGACTCACTTTTATTTCTTGTTTGACCAGAGCAAACAGATTGTGGCCTAAACATGTCTCTATACATTTGTATTTGTTTATGTGTACTCTGTCTTGTTAAATATTACAATACTCTGCCTGGCACAGCCAGGTTTTACTCCTGGGCAGACAGGCCTTTAAGCGCTGGTAAAATACATGTAATCTTAATGAAAATAACTTTCCAAAATGCTGAAATACAAAATATCTCAATTATAAGTAAAGCTTCAAGTATGGAAATTAAATATAACTGAGTTGAAATTTGAAAACCAATTTTACAGAAATATGGTTAAAGAAAGCATCTAAACCATTAGAAACATCCACTGAACTTGGAAAATATTTTGATGTTCTCTGACAAGCCATACAATGCTGCAATACAGGAACTCTCCTAAAATATACACTCATTAGAAGACACAAAATTTAGCAGATATGTCAAACATATAATTCCAGAATAAAAACTGTCCTGAAAAACGAAGGTTTTACAAGCTTCAGCTTAAAGCCATTTCAAACTGTTTTCATTGCCATAATGATATTTCATTTTAAAAGTCTTCTTCCAATGTTAATTTTGTTTTTTTCATTTAAGTCCATGGTTTCACTAATCTCTTTTGATGCTGAGCTCCCGAAGACTAGGGGGAGGGAAGTGCTGAATCACAGCAAATGTTGTATTTCCTCACAGAATATATCACTGAACCAGCTTGAATACTTCATGAATAAGATTGTGAAGATCATAACAGCCAAATACAAAGTCTGTTTTTAAAAATCTGTAACATGTTAATATCAATTAAAATACTTGACCACATCAACATTTTAACCTAAAGAGCCATTAGGAATGTATGCAATTTACCTAATGAGTATTTTTGAGTGCAGAAACTCCTGTCACCTCCTGTTATTGATTTGCAGATCATTAGTCAGCAGATTTTCCATCATTATTTAAATAAGGATGAGAAGCAGAACTTCTGGTTTAGGAGATTTTCCAGTGTAATTATGTACTATTACCCATCTTTCATTCAGCAAAGGCAATTCACTTCTATTATCATTTGTGTTTAATAAAATGGGAAGATTTCTCCAGAATCACTGAAAGAGTGGACAGGGAGTGGACAGTGAGCTGTTTTAGAGCCCAAAGAATAGAACAGCTAAAAATTATTAATTAAATTAATATTTCTACATGTTTGGAGGGGATCCATAGTGGGAAGACTGCTTATATTACTGGATTCTGTTTATTTGAGTATCAAAACCTACAGTCACTGATCCCTGGATCTATACCAAGGAGACACCTATTTTTCTTTCATTTCTTTTATAAAATCAAGATCTCTGAAAACAGGAAACTTTCACTGGATCTCAGATATTTCATTTCATGTGTGTAGGTCAAATGGCTCTGTGTTCTCTCTGCTGAAACAGGGCCCTGTAATTTCAGGCTTTGTAATTTTATAGCAAAGACTGCAAGACAGTTTGAAGATGTCACTGACTGTAATACAAATCAATATTAAATTATCTGTACAGGAAGCATTTTCAAAAGACAGTCCATCATGCTTTCTCATAGGATCATGGATTTCTAGGATCATTCTTTACTAACTACTATAAGCTATTAGAGTTTATGTCCCTCTTCAATTATTTACAGGTCAAAACAGACAAGTGATAATGCTTTATATATATATTCCATGTTATGTACTTGGTTTGCCACACAAAACCATGAAGGTAAAAGTTTCTGAATAAAAACATTTGCTTCATTTGAGAATGTACATAAAATCATACAGCTAAGTGATGCAAAAGGCTGTCCTTTAGGCGTTCCACCTTTCTTTAAAATAATGCATTAAATATATATATGTAAACAGTACTGCAGTGATTACTCTGCAGCTCAATCTTTATATGGCTATAGTCCATACGTCTTTAACCTGATGTTCATTACACATTTAACAGACTAGTAATTTCAAATCACCTAAAGACCTTCATCACATTTCCATCAATTTCTGTATATATGAAAGCACATTTCAAAGCCTCCTCATTGCTGCCTTGTAAAATGTCTCATGACTGTCAAATGGAATTTATTTTTCAGTCAAGGAGTCTAAAATACATTTCACAATACAGTAACACAAACACAATAAAAAGAGCCTATCAAGTGTGCAGATAAAGGGAAGGGAATTCTTTCCTGTCCCTGCCAAAGAGGTAAGACAGTTCAACAGAAAAAAAAAAAAAATCAAATCACAACCAAACCCACACCACGGTTATAAGCTCTAAAAAAAAAGTTCACACGTTGAAGCCTCATATGGGTCTGTTTTGATTTGTGAGGAGTGTCACTGGTGGTTGGAAAGGCTTATGCTAAATGTTCCAGACAGCTGATGCAACCACCTCTGCATCTGCCAGTTTGCAGCATGATGTTTCTAGAGCAGTGGGGCTGGCTGCCCTTAAAGACTTGAAGGAGAAAGGGAAAAAGGTGGAGATCCTCCACCGCAAGAACTACTAACATCAATATCCCCGCAAACAGCAGCTACCCGTGTACAAAATTAATCATCACGAGCTGGACCCTTAATGCGTTTTTTAATCCAGTTTGAAAACTGCGAGGTGGCAGCTCACAAAGGTCTAACTCCACAGACAATGAGTATCCACCGGAGTCCGACAGCTTCCCCAATGCCCGTATTTAATTGCAATTACGGCCATCCCCACCGCAGCAGTAAGCACGCCCTGCCACCCCTCGGGATGTCACAGCACCCCCGCCGCGGCTGAGGCACGGCCATGGCAGCCCCAGCCGGCCGAACTTCGGCTCCTCTCCCCGCCTTCCAGAGGCTGCGCTGGGCGAAGGCAGCGGGAGCGCGGCCCGCAGCGCTCCGCTCTGCGGCGGGGTGGCCGAGGACGTGGTTGGGAAGGAGGAGACACGCCGAGAGCCCTGGGGAAGAGGAGGGACCGACAGCGGGAGGGGAAAGGCGAGAGGGGACTCAGGTCGGAGACTGCACGGTCGGTAGCGAGGGGAAGGGGTGGAAGCCCGGCAGGGACTCCCGGGGCGGCGGCGGGCGGCAGGAAGGGGCTGCCGGCTCTTTCCTGTCTCCGTCCCCCGGTGCAGCCTGACCGCCTCCCCCGGGCCGTGCCCCAGCCGCGGGGCTCCCGCCCGGGCTCGGCCCTGTCCGGCCGCCCGGAGCGAGGCCAGCCCCAGACCCGCCGCGCCGCCCGGCGTGCCGGACCCTACCTTCGCCTGCAGATACTGGGGGTAGTAGTAGGTGGTGTACTGGGGGTACATCTGCTGTTTCCACACTTTGCCCATGAAGCTGGAAATGTAGCCTGCAGTGCAGGGATGGGGGGGTACTTTGGGGGGCTCCAGTCGCCTCTGCGTCTCTCTCTCTCCCCTCCTGCCTCTTCCTCTCCGGCGGCAGCGGCTGCTGCTGCTCCTCGGCCGAGCTCAGACCTTCCTCCACCCAAAAGCCACAGCGGAGCGGAGCGGGGGCAGGCACTCTCGCTCTCTGCCCGGGAGTTCCTGCCAAGTCCCCGCCCGGCCGGGCCGAGCAGCGGCGGCAGCGGAGCGGCGGCGCGGGGAGCGCTCGGGGCCGGCGCGGCTGTGCCAGGCGGCGGGGCAGG
>VZUI01055353.1:0-11454 GCA_013401135.1 Cettia cetti | reverse complement strand
TGCGCCGGCGCCGAGGGCGGCGCCGTCAGCGGCCGGGAGGGCCCGGCGGGCGGCGGGGGCGACGCGGGGACCGAGCGGGGACCGAGTGCGGATCGGCCACCGAGGGGTGGCGGCGAGCGGGGGGGAACGCGCTTCACCACCGCGCGTTGTGGCGTGTGGTTTTTTTTTTTTTTTCTTTTTTCTTTTTTTCCCTCTTCAAGCGAGGCTGTGTCTTCTCCCCTATCCCCAAGTTTAGGGGAGGGTTTGTTTTCACTGCCCCTTCGGGGAACATCTCCGTCCCTTGCCTTTCCTCCGGCGCACCGCCGCCGGCTCTCGGCAGCCCCTGGAGCTGGAAGAGTCCCAGCCCCTTCTCAGCAGTGCGTGGAAGCCACCCCCCGCTCTCACTGGGGACCGGCGGCACGCCAGCTCCCTGCCATCCGAGAAGAAAATGTCAACTGTAATTTTTAATGACGAATAATTAACCCTTTCAGCCCACCGCCTGAGTCATGCACCACACGCAAGTTACTTCCCCGTTCAGGCCCTAGTTTCCCCTTACACAACTTTTCAGCCTCTGTTCTCAAAGCGTTTTACCTGACAAAGTCACCACTTTCCGACCTCACAGACGTGGAAGCGACTTCTCCGTGCTGCACGAGGCAGCGGTGCCGGGGAACCCCCTCACCTCGTCCAAAGTTATGGTCAGGAAAACGTGCTCCCCCTCAATTTTGTCACTCTATAGAGTACCTCGCTGGCTAAATAAACGTACAGTACATGATCATGCGAACAGCTTTGTGCTATAGAGTTGAATATCTTTTCTAAAAGCTCCTGGGTAACTATTTGGTTTGACAATTTAAAGTAAGCCAAATCTTTTCCCTATTACTTTCAGCACAGGTCTGGCTTTCCGCGTGTATTTATTTTTAAATCTCCCTTTCTTTATCTTCTTTTACTATATTATTACTCATATTGACTATTCTCCCACAAAACATTTAGCCTTAACTAATTAGTTCGTACTGGAGATATTTTTCCATTCTACTTTATTTTCATTTTAATTAGAGGGAGCTTTTTCTCTTACATCCTTCTTGCATAAACTTAATATTTTATTAGTATTTTCATTGTTTTAGGAAAAGAATTCTTTTGTAAAAATGCATGCATTTAAGCATTTCAGTCAATTAACTTTATATTAACATATTTGCACAGTGTCAAACACTGACAGACAATATTTTTCTCAAGCTCTTAGAATGAAAGTGTTTGTGACGCCAGGCTTAGATGCAGCTTTCAGTCCCACACATTAAATGAAAACAACACAGCACGGAACAGAAATCTGCAGAGAAATTCATGTAGTCTGGAACTTACACCCAAGGAAAGTTACCCTTCAATGAAACACATAACTTTTTTAATTAAAGAACAGGACTTTAATCCCTAATCATGACAAAAAAAAAAAAAAAAAAAAAAAAAAAAAAAAAAAAAAAAAAAAAAAAAAAAAAAGAAAAGAAAAGTACTAACCAACAGATAAAACAAATCTTACTCTCAGAAAATCATAAGCAGTTTTTTCTCCTTCTGTTGGCTTCCCAAACAGCTGGAGCACCTTGGAGCTTAGGGAACCATAGTTTCTCAGGAAGTCTCAGGAGGGGTAACAAGCCAGGGAAATCGACTGAAAAATTCTTAAGTAGCTTGTCTTAGAACTGCAAAATGCATTCTTCCTTCTAATCAGATGTTAACTCTGCATGGCTGTTCTGTGTTTCTATCCCATGGGAAAGGTGGTTAGAGAAAAAGTCTATAATGATACCTAATCTCATTCTGAAAATTGGATTGATTATCAGCAGACATTAGCATCTGATACATTTTACTTCTGACGTTGCAAAAGTTCACTTGAAAGTGAGAGTATTTTTATGGTATAAATTAAGAATATATTCATTTTCTATTTACTACCCATACAATACATACTTAAACCTGAATGTACAAAACCCATAATTACGGTGTCTTTACTTTCTTCTACTCTCTATAAATACTTCTCTTTTTTCTTAGATTATTACTTAAAGTGAAATTCTGGATCTTCTGAGAGACCCTGAGATCAATACTAATGTGTAGTATTAACTTCAATGAAATTAAATTGGTTAATCTTGTTGTTTTACTTGCAACTCAGAAATTAGAAAAAGAGAGTATTTGGTAGGTAAAAGTGAATAGGCTGTTTTTGGTCACTTGTTCCAAAACTAAAACAGAAAAAAAAACCCAAAACCAAAACAGCTATCAGGAAGAAAAATTAATATGTAACAATATTGTCTCTAACTGGAAGGTGCAGATCATATTTTTTGTAATGAATAGAAAAACCCACAACCGTACTCAGAAAAACTACATACATGCAGTGTGAGGATAGGAACAGCTGCACATCACATGCACCACACAAACAGCCAGCATTTTCTTTGGATTTTTCAGAAATTTACCATCATCTCTAAAATGGGGCAATGCCTGAGAGAAAATTACAAGAGGAAAACTATTCATTGTCAGTTTACAAACCTTATGCTGATGCACAAGGGGTGCAAGTGGAATTTTACACACTTGGCATCTATTTTTGATAGGAATAGGAAGCAGCGTAGTGTAACAACCTCTTCCTCTCTCCTTGCTCTGTCTAGCGTTCCCACTCAGACACACATCATTCCTTTGGCCTCTGGATGTGTCCACCCATATTACCCACAGCGGGCAGCCAATGCTTTGGGAGCCACAAGGCCCCACAGTATCCCTCCATCAGTGTGGCATTCTTGTGTACGCGGCACATTTAGCCCAGAAGTCAGACACCAGTCCCTGTCGTTCGTCTTTCCCGGTAGATGCAGAAACTGAGCAGGGCCAGGCCTTTCCGAGCTGCTCCGGAGCAGGGAGGCAGGCGGGACGGCCACGGCGCTGTCCAAGGTGCTGATGGCGGCAGGCAGAACACGTGTTCGGGGGAAAGGGAATTTCACAGATCCACAGAATACTCTGCGTTGGAAGGGACCCACAAGGATCATCGAGTCCAGCTCTTAGATGGATGGCCCATACAGGGTTTAAACACACGAGCTTGGTGTTATCAACACCATGGTCTGACGACAGAGCCAATGGCAGGGTCAGGTATGCCTTATTGCCGCTATGGCTAGCGGGAAACAAATAACCTTTTATATAAATAAGACATTTTATTTTCTTCCAGTAAGGTATTTCACAAGAGTTTGGCTGTTTTGCCTTAGCTGCCTGTGGTGGGGTTTATATATTTCCTATTATGTTCTATATATTCATATATATCTATATATATATATATAGATATATATATATATCACTGCAAATTATGTTTCATTAGTATACAGTGACACAGGTACATCACTTCTCTAAATGAAATCCCATAAGTGGCATTTTTATATTTCACAGAGCATACTTATTAAGAAAACATACTTCTCAGCATATTGCAAATATATTTACAATGTATCTCATGTTCTGCTAAATGTAACAAGGCTTAGAGAAGTGATTTCTTAAACAAATGCTCTTGGAACAGCTAATTCCAGAGCACACAGGATGAGGGATTATTCTCTGTTAAGTCTTAAGTAATACAGAGTAGCCGGTTCAAGTAGTAATTATATAATATGAAAGAGATGAACAACAGTGACAACATTAATTTCAACACTCTTGGAGATTAAAAGGTCTCAGTCTATTATGGGAGCACATCTGAAAATTATATTTTGCAAAACTAAGAAACCTACTTACGAGAGAGCAATAAGAATTACCTGCTACCATTTCACAGCACTGAGGCAAACATGTAGGACCACAAAGGCCTGTTTACTATTGGATTAAAAAAAAAAAAAAAGACAAGGAAAAAAGACAGCATCGCAATCTCAAACACTAGGTGAGTTAATTCTCCTTCAGAAAATGAATGAGATATTTTATACCATGTCAGAAACATACTAGATGTAAGTTATTAAAAATTTTTAAAGAACTAAGCTATTTTATTAAATTAACAACAGAGACTTTTTTTAAGAGTAACATTAGAAACAAGAAGGCTTGACATAATCAGTAGGTCTACTGCATCATCAAAAAGTTAATTAATTAATTAATTAAGAAAATGGCACAGGAAAAGTTATTAATTTCTTTACATCTTGTCTCAATACAGAAGAGTCTGGGAAATACAGGATAGGAACGTGGACAGGGTATGGTACAGGGTATCATAAGAAGGATTCTTTATAACAAGATGTTGGAAAATGATGAGCTAAAGAGCAAAAAGCCATGAGTACATTATACTGTATTTCAAAAAATTCTGACAATTTCAAAATGCTTTAAAGAGAAAAATGCAACTGCTTTTTAAAATCATGTGCTATGTCAAAGCATCATCCAGTTCTATAACCATTTTAAAAGCAAGTTCTATTATAAACTTGGTAACTGCAAATCCGTGTTTTCTTTTGGTACTGATTGATGAACTCTATATAATGGCTGAAATTAAACTGTAATAATTACATGTGTATAAAATTAAGTATTACAGACATTACTTTTTCTGTTTCTGTAAGTTAAATTACACCTTGATAATTATGGGAATTGTATTCATTTGATAAACATTCATGCTAGGCACTGGAAGAAACAGGCACCCTATTGCAAAGCCAATGAACATGTCACAATACAAACAGCAACCAATGCCACAATACATTTATTCACAGAAATTTGATTTAAAAATGTCTTCAGGTAACCGTTTCCCAACTGAGGTCTGGCAAAGGGATGAATAAGATAAAAAATTATTGAAATTAAATTAATCCATAATAAGTATAGATAATAATTTCTGGACATTTGGAAGTGATGCAAGTATATCTGTAACCAACATCAGCTGAAACTGCAGAGAACACAAATACTGAGAGCTGCATGGTGCCTTCCTTAGCTATGATGTTTTTACCACAAGATCTTGTTTTAGGGTAATCCAGAGTTCAAATCCTCTCTTTTCAAAGTGAAAGAATGGTTTTTGATTTCAACAGCAAAAATCTCAGTCCAAGAACTTCCATCACAGCATATATTTTTCCTCAAATAAATACAAATTAACTTCTACATTTAGTTCCATCTGAAATTGTTGTAGTAAAATAGTGATTAATATTAGTTTCAGAAGTTAGGTGCTAACATTTATATTCTTTCTTAAAATTTCTATCATGAGCTTTGGGCCTAATATCTGAATTAGCACAAGGGAACAGTCTACTAAAAGAAATCTTTTTAGTCTATAGATAATGAAAAAACTACTGTGTTTCTGACTGCCACCAAACTGACACCAGGATGCATTCTGATGCCCCTCAGTGGAGCACTCAGTTTCTTTCCGCAACGACACTGTATTTACACATCATGGATCTAATCAATGTACACACAACTTGGATCTAAACAGCTTCCTTTAGTGTGCATTCTAGGTAAAATTATATGTGTACTGAAATGATTCATCTACGTGATTTGAAGAACTTGTATCAAGACCAGCACTTGACATAACATATGACAACCTCAAGGTTTAACTGCTGCACATAACGGGACGGTAGTTAAATCCCAAGGCATTTTCTATCAATAGACTTATGATAAAAATCTGACTCTGAACTCTTAAAATCAATTTCAACTCTTGACTAATGACTAAATATAGAATGCAATTTACTTTAAATTCTACTTATGTGGCAGATATCTCAGGCTCCATTATATGATATGATCAAAACCAATGTGAAAAAACACCTTTGCACACAGTCATAACTTTTTAAAATCCTTTCTTTACAACTAGGATACTGTAGGATCAACCCCCAAACATGCTGTTAATATTGTTTCGAGAATGAATCAAAATTTCAGCTGGCTGATGATAATTATTAGATTAAAATTATGAGGTCAAGCTGACCTCCTTTTACACAGTAGTTGACAAGGTTTTCAAAATACAGTGCATAGTACTGACTTTGCAAAAGGTCTCAAAAAGCTTAGCTGTCAAAAGGAATCATGAAACATCTTAACCATAAGTCACTACATAGCATCAACATATAGTACTACAGGTTTATCAAATATGACATAATTTACTAGCAATGATACACATTTTCAGAAGAATTAAAGGAAATAAAATATATAAACATTAAATAAAGTATTAACTCTCATAATGCAAAGAAACTTAAAAAGTAGCATAATACTGTTAAGCAGTGGAATGCAGACCTTGAATTAATTAATTTCATTGTATAACTTCATACTACCAGATTTAACTAAGCACTGGAACAGATCAGTTAAAGACTGGAATAGAGTCACACTGCACTTCAGTCAGGCTGCCAACTGAAGTAAAGTAAGCCTACTTTTAGGACAGCAGAGAGTTCTTTTAAGTGCTTCCAATTGTAAAAGAAAATAGGAGCCATAAACTGCTACATGATACAATTTTTTAGTGTAACCCACTGCACACAAACCTTTTTAAAGCTTTATAAAACAGCCACTCCTCATAAAACTCCATTCATCCTCAAAAAAGATCTTTTCCCCACATTTTTGCTCTAAAAAAATGATAAACTAATAATAAAACAGACTAAGACTCCTGAAATGAAGAAAGTAGATTTGTAGGGCACCTACTTTTTTTTTTTTTTTTCCTTTGTAGGAGCTAACAGGTACATAAAAATGATGATGCTGGAATGGTTTTGTAGTTCATATAGCAGGCTAAATACTAGGATATCTGTATTTTCTCTCCACTGCATTTATATAACAGATATGTATTACCAAAACCACTTATATCAAGATTTCCAGATATGTCTGCTAATTTAGTAGTATTACCAGGTTTTCTACTTTGATATTTAGGATCCATTGCAGATATGTGTGTTAGTTTAGATGCTCTAAACTTGAAAAGGAAGGAAAATAGTAAAGTCCAGGTATTTTAAAACTCAACATCCAGTCATCGGTGGATCCTTTGCAATTTTTTGCAACCTACCTTTAAATGGAAATAATATGCCAGACTTTTTCATAGGCCTCTGTTTGGGTTTTGATAGCTGCATTGATTTCTTCTAGTGTTATGAACACCAATCTATATTCAGCACAGCATACAGAGCATCTGCATCAAACAAGAAATAGTGCCTCACATGAAGCAAGACAGATAAAAAGAAAGGTAATAATCTCACCTGAAAATCATCCCATTCATCTTTACACTGAAGGAGGTGTGGGTGTGAGTACAAAGACTGCGTTTAGTCAATGCATAAATAACAGAGGACGTACATAAAGTCCTATGAAGGAAGACTGATGTTTAGGACCTGAACATTACTGCCACCTCATTTCTGTTATCAACTGCTGCATGGTCCCTTTTCAGCTAGACCAAGGTAACCATGACCAGGACATCATGTATGGTAAGAAAGAAACAGCAGAATTCTTATTTATGATTGCAATAATTGCATGTTGTTGTCTTGGCTGGTCACAGAATGAAACCTGAAGCTGTTACTATAAATTACTTTCCCAGACGCTGAATCCATGCCTCAGAACAAAACTCTATTCTTAATGCAATTTCATTTGCATGAAATCCCTTAATTTTCTACAGTCAGCAAGAAATGGGTTCCACAAGCAAATATGTGAACTCAGCTTCAGATGTCAGAATCCTTGCTGAAAATAGCACATAAAGAGGGTACTTCCTCTTTGTGCCCTTCTGCCACATCTGTGAGCCTTCCCTTGACATGGCCTGATCTGTAATCCCATTTGGCTTCCTTCACAGAACAAAAACCAAAATTTCCTCTATGCTCTGTTGTTCTCAATTCTCCTGATACCAAAGGTATCTGACTCACCAGAATAAATCTTTTTTGCATGTCAACTTTCCTGATGCCAACTTTTGCACAAAGGTGAGCAAGACATTTCCAGCTGAGGCAATCTGCAGGTAGATGCATCACAACTTCAACATTTGTTTTCAAGCCCTTGTTAATTATATTGAGCTGCAAACTACATCTTTCTTCTCAAATCTTGTATCTCAAGAGACATGAGTAACTGACAGAAGCAGTAGCCTGCATCTAAATGAGTTAGCTACTAATGGATACAGGATATTTCTCCTCAGAGATGCCTAAGAAATTTTAAGATATCAACAGAATTTCAGGATCTATTTTTAGGTTCTATTTCTGGTTTTATTGTAAGAATGTGCATTCATGAGGAGAGATAAGGCTGAGCATTAGCATTCCTGATTCAAGAAATAAGTATGATTGACTAGTGCACAGAAAACTCCCATGGGAGACTTATAGTCATGGGAGATGAAGTCAACCTACTATAGACAGAAGAGGAAATGATGCTTACTTCTAATACCTGAATCTTTTGTTCTTGGTTCAAATAAATGAAGCCAAGGTTCAAATTACCTACATGACAGTGATATCATCACAATACTCAAGCTGTAAATAAAGCAGCACCACTAAATTTCCTGTCCATTCTCAAAGGATGAGAATAGTCACTCAAAACATCCCAGCTAAGTTCAGGTCACCTCTAATACAATGAATGTGCATAGTTATACAAGACAAGCACATGACTTTTCTTTAATAAACCCTGGTGATTTCTGTAGCTATGTCACACACCTATCATTGTCCCAATATAGCGCTGATTCAATAAATATGGAGAAATTTATTATAGTTGGAGAACACTTGACTATTATGATCAATTAAGCATTTTTATCTAAGGTAATGGAAAGGACTAACCACTAGACTACAAAACTTCTGGTAAAAAAATGCAGACAAGCCTATAATGCACTAAATCCAGTCAAATTCCACCTTTCATAATATCACACAATGTTACACTACTTGTAACATTTTGGATGGCAAAACATTTTTTCCACCTAGACAACCTCTCCAGGATGCTGCGATTACTAAATTCTGATTTTTTTTCTGTCAAACAGAAAAATCATAATTTTTTCTCCTAGAAATCAGGTACATCTCGAGTGTAACTCTTCATATTAATTTTGTTGAACTTCCCACAATTTTTTTTTAATTTATTTTGAAAGGGTGAGTGAAAGAAGTGGATAGCTCTAGCAAACTACAAACGGTGTCTTAGCCCTGAACTCTGGGATAGAAACAAAGCATATTCAAAGTCATCTTTTTCCACACTCTACACACAAGTATGCCAAAAGTAATTCCTGAACATTGAGATTGAAGCACTACTAATGGTATTAAAAACAACCACTGATTTCCCATAAGCCACTGAAAAGCTATTGTGTGATAGATAACACTTCCAGCCACATGGCAAACCTGTGCTGGGGCAGGATCCTTAAAGGACCTGTGGCCTCATGGAGAGAGGAGCCCATGCTGGAACAGGTTCATGGTAGGACTTGTGACCCCATGGGGGCTCATGGTATAGCAGCCTTTTCCAGAAGGACCAGAATATAATTCCTGGATGTTTAGCTTCCAGGCAGTTACACTGGAGGGGGGCTGACATACAAAGCACACAAAGACAGCCACAAGGACTCTGTGTTCTATCCCAGGATTTTGGTAAGTTAGAGAAGTGGGATGTGGCCACCCACAGAGATTAATATTTGGAGAAAATACTGGTTAAAAGTTCAAACTTGGGGATTAAAATAATCAATATAAATGAGAATCCCCATATTAGAAAGCTCAGAATATTCCTCCACACAGGAAGTGAAAAGCAGTATTATCAGTAGAAAATACTTCAGAGATGATATGCATAGATGACATGAGTGCCAATACCAGAGAAAAACTTTCTGGCTTCATATTTCATGTAGAAACTGAAAAAACCCTCCTTATCAAACAAACAGAGAACAAAAACCCCCTGCAGGGGGTGGTTGGAAAGAAGGAAAATTGATTTTCCTGTTTATTGCAACATTGCAAAATCTCATTGTAAAAAAGCTGAAGATGCGTCCTGATCTAATTGCTACTATAGGACATTAGTTCAGCTTGATCACTAAGTGCAATGAATACCTTTCCCAGCAGAATAACAAACAAAAATTGCTGCAGAACCATCTTCCCCTTCCTTTTGCTGAGATGTTATATGGCAGTATCTACCCATCTGACTTCAGAAGATGTGACCTTTCCAGGGGTCACAGCTCCCTTTGAGCAGCCACCTGCTTCTTTCAAGCATCCTCTAGCTCCCCTGTGCTCCTCCATGGGCTGCAGAGGCACAGCTGCTTCACCATGGTCTTCACCACAGGCTGCTCTGGTGCCTGGAGCACTGCTTCCCCTTTTCTTTACTGACCTTGGTGCCTTCATAGTTGTTTCACATATTCTCAGTCCTGTCTTGAGCTGCACTTGTGCAGGCTTTTTTTTTTTTTTTTTTTTTTTTTTTTTTTTTTTTTTTTTTTTTTTTTTTTTTAAATCCCAGAGGTGCTACTACTATTGGCTTTGGCCAGCAGCTCTATTGAACACAGGGGAAGCTTCCAGCAGCTTGTCACAGAAGCCACTCGTAGGGGCTCTCACTCAGAACCTTGCCATGCAAACCCAACAGACTTGTGCACTGTTCACAGGACAACCTAAGAAAAGCTGTCTATAGCTCTACTTCAGTTCAAGCCACTTACTCCCATATTTGAGTAAGTCCTGGGATTGCCACTTCTGCTTCTCCTTCTTTACACCTGACATTGATCTTGATAGCCTGGGTATTAATTTCATGCAACTTGAACAAATTGATAGTTTAGGTGAGACAAAAGCAATAAAAACAGAATGATCTCTTTAAATGGCAACAATATGATTTTAGCAATCTTGTTAGTGTTCATGCCTCAAAGATTTTTCACACCAAGTGTAGTTACTGCTCCAAGCATTCCTAGGATTTTTTTACTTCGGCTGATGGCTGCAATGACCATTTTATAGTATATATAAACTAGTAGCAATTGTATTCCAACTTTCAAATCTCTAAATATCTCAGTCCAAAAACTTCCCTGCAAAAACTAATGAACTAAAGGAACTGATAGTCTGCAAGATTGAAGTGTTTTTCACAGCAATCTGTACTTTTCTCAACCAGGGCTCCAAGACTCTAAAGGACATTTTACCCAAATATGAATTAATGGACTGTATTGTTCTTGTTTAGGCATTTATTCTAACTCCTCTAGATAACAGGTCAGAAAATGCCAACACTTAAGAACAGTGAGGTTACTGGAAGTCTACTGATGCCAGTATTAAAGATCAAACTCTCCTTTCAGTCACCAATGTAATAAACCCTCAAGAGGCGCTGGCAGGGAGGGGCTCGGCCATGAGCGGGGCCGCAGCTCCGTGCCGCGGGTCGCAGGGCAGGGGCCGGGACCGGGACCGGGACCGGGACCGGCAGGGCCCCCGGAGGCCGCCCAGAGCCGCCTCCCCCGCGGCCCCGGCGCTCCGCCCCAGCCGGCCGAGGCGGGGCCCGGCGGCTCCGCGGCAACACCAGCGCGGCCCCGCTCGGCGGCAACGCGGCGGGAGGCGCGGCCGGACCTGCTGAGCTGCACCCGCCGGCGAGATGGGGCTGGAGCCGCTCTTCCAGGCCTGGAGCTACTTCAGGCGGAGGAAGTTCCGGGAGTGCGCGGATGTCTGCTCGCAGCTGCTGGAGAGGCCGCCCGGCGAGCAGGTA